>VRLP01006494.1:0-28108 GCA_009660295.1 Lophius piscatorius
CGTCTGTGGAATGCCCTCCCTGACCATCTCAGGGCTCCACAGACGACTGACACATTTAAAAAAGGACTTAAAACTTTCCTTTTTAGCAGAACCTATAACTTTAATTAACATTGTTGGTTTTTGGTAAGGCTTTTATATAGTTATTATTTTATTTTCTATTGATGCTTTTATCTGCTTTTGCTTTGTAGCACTTTGAGATTTGATCCAAATGTAAAGTGCCTTATAAATTAAATGTATTATTATTATTATTATTATAATGCTATAATGCTCTTGAGTTCTCATGTTCTCATGCTCTCATGCTCTAATGCTCTTGAGTTCTCGAGTTCTCATGCTCTCATGCTTCCATGTTCTCATGCTCTCATGCTCTAATGCTATAATGCTCTTGAGTTCTCAAGTTCTCAAGTTCTCAAGTTCTCGAGTTCTCATATTCTCATGTTCTCATGTTCTCCTGCTCTCATACTCTCGAGTTCTCATGTTCTCATGCTCTCATGCTTTCATGCTTTCATGCTATCGAGTTCTCGAGTTCTCATGTTCTCATGTTCTCATGCTCTCATGTTCTCATGCTCTCATGCTCTCACACTTTCATGTTCTCATGTTCTCATGCTCTCATGCTCTCATGTTCTCATGTTCTCCTGCTTTCATGTTCTCATGTTCTCATGCTCTAATGCTCTCGAGTTCTTGAGTTCTCGAGTTCTCATGTTCTCATGTTTTCATGCTTCCATGTTCTCATGCTCTCATGCTATAATGCTCTTGAGTTCTCATGTTCTCATGCTCTCATGCACTCATGCTCTCATGCTTTCATGCTTCCATGTTCTCATGCTCTCATGCTCTCATGTTCTCATGCTCTAATGCTCTCGAGTTCTCATGTTCTCATGTTCTCATGCTCTCATGCTTTCATGTTCTCATGTTCTCATGTTCTCATGTTCTCATGTTCTCGAGTTCTCGAGTTATCATGTTCTCATGTTCTCATGTTCTCCTGCTCTCATACTCTCGAGTTCTCATGTTCTCATGTTCTCATGCTCTCATGCTCTCATGCTTTCATGCTCTCGAGATCTCGAGTTCTCGAGTTCTCCTGTTCTCCTGCTCTCCTGCTCTCATACTCTCATACTCTCATGTTCTCATGCTCTCATGCTTTCATGCTTTCATGCTTTCATGCTCTAATGCTCTCGAGTTCTCAAGTTCTCATGTTCTCATGTTCTCATGCTCTCATGCTCTCATGTTCTCATGTTCTCCTGCTCTCATGCTCTCATGTTCTCATGTTCTCCTGCTCTCATGCTCTCGAGTTCTCATGTTCTCAACCAGCAGATCCGATGACGGACAAACGGCCATGATGGAACATCAACAGTTCTCCATCTTCACTCAACTCTGATCCTGGGTCGGGGGCTAGAGCCAAACCCGGCCTGATCTTCATCATCGGGATCTCAGCCACGGATGGAAAAAGTAATCGGAACGTCTTACTTGAGAAAAGAACTAATACATGAATGTAAAAATATGTCTCTAGAAGTGGAAGTACAGGATAATCAGCATAATGTACTTGGAGTACTCAGAGTAAAAGTACTCATTGTACCTCTCAGGGCTTTACTATGATGATTCTGGATACCATTACTGCTGCAGATGTTTAAGACTTAGGTAATCTGATTACTTCATGCATATCATTAGGTAATCTGAAAAGTAACTAGTAACTAGAGCTATCGGAGTAAAATAAAATACAAATAATCAGGTATCAGTACCTCAGTACAGTACTTGAGTAAGTGTACTTTGTTAAAACTCTGCTGAAGAAGATGAGAAAATGCAGACTGCACTCAGCTCTGGATCAGAACCAGAACTCTCTCATTACTTCTGCCCAGAGTTACACCGTAGAAGAAGACGTGCGGAGGCTCCGCAGAGGACGATGGAGAAACGGCACAACGTAGGAAAAGGTAAGGAGAAGATTGTGATAGTGACATCATCCTCCACGCCGCCCGTCCAGACCAAACAAGGGCCATGGGTCTGGTTCTCATTTAGAACTTTACTCTCCTCCTCTTTCCTCTCCTCACAGAATGTGGGAGGAGGGAGGGAGAGGTGGCAAGAGTCCAGAAGTTTGAAACTTTGTTCCATCCCAGCCTTGAAGTCGGCACCACAGCTCCTCTGGTTGGAGACTGGGCTGGAGCAGCTCTCTTTCTGTCGGAACCGCTCCCTCCATTCGGTCCGGACCCCCGTTCCGCTCGTCTCTTATCGCTCTCTGCTCTAAAGACTTCCTGTGGGAGCTGCGGGGAAAAACAGCACCGGATCTAACCGGAGGATCATGCCCACAGGGCCCTGCAGCCTTTCCACACACTAACTTCTGCCTGCTGCTCACATTCCCGGAGAGAAGCTTCTGCAGCTCAGGGTAAGTCTGGAATCTCCTGCTTCCTGCTGGGACCAGGAGAGCGTGTGCCGATCGGAGGGTGGCGTTTTTTTCGGCTCGGGGGCTCAGATCTGTGACGGCATGTTCTTTAGTGCCGAGGCTCTTTGAGAGGTCAGGAGGTGAGCGAAGAACCTTCTGCAATGTTCAGAGGGGCGGGTTCTGCTCCTCAGAAGCCTTCAGATACTTCACGTCTGCTGGAAAATTCTTTTGTGCAAAGTAGAATTTATTGCATTGGTGTTGTGCAGATGTGTGGGGAGGAAAAATTGTTCCGATCCAGATCTGGTCCACAGATCACCTCGTGCTGCAGGAGGTCGTTGATCAAACCCTGTCAGATGTGGAGGACGGGTCTGATCCGATGCGCTCGTGCTCATGACATCAAATGTATATAGGAGATCTGATGTTTTAGCTGCATTCAGATCTTTACGATCTCCACACCCACATGAGGGTTCTGGAGGTTCTGGAGGAGGAGTTGGATGTGGAGATGTTTCCACTGCAGCAGTAGCTCCAGAACCACACCCTCATTGAGCAGTGCTGGATGGAAACGTGTGGAGATGTGGAGAGTTTTCCACAGCAGCGTCCAGATGAGCCAGAGGAAGAAGCCAATGGCCTAGGAGGCGGAGTGGGTGGAGGTGGTGGGGGTTGGGTGCAACGTTTAGTGGACCAGGTGTGAACCATTAATCTCCTGCACTGTAAAAAGAGAAGAAGAAAGAAGGTTCGAAAGCCTCGTTCCTGGGAGAAGGATTACTGAGGGCAAATAGTGACCATCAGATGAAACAAGTGACCTTTAGATGAAATCAGTGACCTTCAGATGAAACCAGTGACCTTTAGATAAAACCAAAGACCTTCAGATGAAACCAGATGACCTTCAGATGAAACCAAAGACCTTCAGATGAAACCAGATGACCTTCAGATGAAACCAGATGACCTTCAGATGAAACCAAAGACCTTCAGATGAAACCAAAGACCTTCAGATGAAACCAAAGACCTTCAGATGAAACCAGTGACCTTTAGATGAAACCAGTGACCTTTAGATAAAACCAAAGACCTTCAGATGAAACCAGATGACCTTCAGATGAAACCAGTGACCTTCAGATGAAACCAGTGACCTTCAGATGAAACCAAAGACCTTCAGATGAAACCAAAGACCTTCAGATTAAACCAGTGACCTTTAGATAAAACCAAAGACCTTCAGATGAAACCAGATGACCTTCAGATGAAACCAGTGACCTTCAGATGAAACCAGATGACCTTCAGATGAAACCAGTGACCTTCAGATGAAACCAAAGACCTTCAGATGAAACCAAAGACCTTCAGATGAAACCAGTGACCTTTAGATGAAACCAGTGACCTTTAGATAAAACCAAAGACCTTCAGATGAAACCAGTGACCTTCAGATGAAACCAGTGACCTTCAGATGAAACCAGATGACCTTCAGATGAAACCAGTGACCTTCAGATGAAACCAGTGACCTTCAGATGAAACCAAAGACCTTCAGATGAAACCAGTGACTTTTAGATGAAACCAGTGACCTTTAGATGAAACCAGTGACCTTTAGATGAAACCAGTGACCTTCAGATGAAACCAGTGACCTTCAGATGAAACCAGTGACCGTCGGGTTTAAAAGATGCACAAGGCTTCAGTTTGTAACTAGAATCCTCCAAAAACATTAAGACCACCAGCTTAATACCTCATGGGCCCCCTAATGCTACCAAAGCAGCTTTATGAGGTCACTGTAACTCCCCCTTCTTCTCCTGCCAGCAGCTCCATCTCCAGCATCCTTCTACCAGTAGATCCACTATCCCTCCTCTCCACGGGTCAGAACCATCTCAGTCTGTCCTCTCTGACTTTGTCTCCAGGACGTCTCACCTGGACTGTCCCTCTGATGTCTCCTTTCTAATCCTGTCCGTCCTCCTCACTCCCAGAGAACATCTGAACATCTTCATCTCTGCCTCTTGTCTTCTGCTCAGAACCACCGTCTCTAAACCATCCAGCAGAGCTGCTCTCACCTCCATCTTGGTAACCTTTCCCTTCACTCCTGCTGCTCCTCTTTGGTCACAGATAACTCCTCACACTCTTCTCCACCCACTTCATTCTTCCTGCACTCGCTTCTTCACCTCCTGTCCACAAATGTCTCCTGATAAATGACCAAATCCAGGCTTTATTAACAAAACATAAACCATCAAGATAGATATCTAATCAAAAGAAGACTAAGTCACCTCAGTCCTCTCCCCCTGAGAAGAAGGAGGCAGGACACTGAGCAGGACCTCTGGTCATAATGTGGAGGAACCATTTCTGCCTGAAGTCATCAGTTTGAGGAACATCAGACTACACCGTGGTGATGATCATCACCAATATCAGGCAGTTATCAGGATCCCTCCATGGATGGTTCTTCATGTATGGATGGGCATGAAGAACCAGATTTCCCACAGCTCCCGGTAGACAGAATACCCACTGCTGATCAGAACCAGAGAGCGGAGAGCAGATGTTCCTGTAGCTCAGGGAGAACCAGAACAATTAGCTGAAGAATGCACACATGGAGAGCAGACGAGGAAATTCTCTGAGGGTTCCCTCTCCAGCAGGAGAAACGTGTTACGGTACATGGAAGAAGGTCTGAAGGTCATTAATGTTTGGTCCAGAGGTCAATCTTCTGCAGGTCTGAAAAGGAAGTCCAGCAGACCTAGTTTGATGAAGAGAAGCCTTTAAAAATAAGAATAATAACATGATCACAAAGATGAACAATGTCTTTCGATCAAAGGAGGCGGAGCCACCTGTTAGTGGGTGGGACCTGTCACTCAGCAGGTGAACAATTTGTCCTGAAGTTGATGTTGGAGGCAGGAGGCATGGATCAGCGTGAGGAAAGGGCAGGTACTATAGACAGGAAGTGTTCATTTTTGACTTTTGCTGTCAATCAAACGAGAAAAGGTTTGACAGATATTCATAGAATCAACTTTTCGTTTAATAACTTATTATGTTAATGACAAAAGAGTAATTCCTTTGATTCCTTTGATGTTCCTTCGTGAGTGGAGCTGGGGGGCTCAGTGGGCTGAAAAGAGACGCTGAAGTGGAATGTGCAAGCGACAGGTGGCTACAGAGTATTTGTGAGATACTCAGAGAGCTTGTTGGAGTTGTTGGTGGATTTAGAGGCTGGCAATAATTCAGACACTAATGAAGGAATCAGCAGGAAGTTTCCCCAAACCTTTAGTTCCTCGTGTCTTCGTCCTATTTGATTGTTTTATTGTGGTAAAGTTTCTTAATTTGATTATATTTTATTAGAAAAGCCGGAGACAGAGATTGATAATTATTATTTCTTCTATACCGCACGTTTGTGATGAAGGTGATGATGACAGTGGTAATGGTGATGAAGGTGATGATCATGCCGATGGTGCTGATGGATGATGATGATGACAGCGATGTTTGTGATGATGGTGATGATGGTGATTAAGGTGATGATGGTGATAATGGTAATGATGGTGATGATGGTGATAATGGTGATGAAGGTGATGATGGTGATAATGGTGATGAAGGTGATGATGGTGTTGATGGTGTTGATGGTGATAATGGTGTTGATGGCGATAATGGTAGTGAAGGTGATGATGGTGATGATGGTGATAATGGTGATGATGGTGATGATGGTGATAATGGTGATGAAGGTGATGATGGTGTTGATGGTGATGATGGTGATAATGGTAGTGAAGGTGATGATGCTGATGATGGTGATGATGGTGATGATGGTGTTGATGGTGATAATGGTAGTGAAGGTGATGATGGTGACAATGGTGATGATGGTGATGATGGTGATAATGGTGATGAAGGTGATGATGGTGTTGATGGTGATGATGGTGTTGATGGTGATGATGGTGATAATGGTAGTGAAGGTGATGATGCTGATGATGGTGATGAAGGTGATGATCGTGCTGATGGTGATGATGGATGATGGTGATGAAAGTGATGATGCTGTTGATGATGACAGTGATGTTTGTGATGAAGGTGATGAAGTTGATGATGGTGGTGATGGTGATAATTGTGATGAAGGTGATGATGGTGATGATGGTGATAATGGGGATGAAGGTGATGATGGTGTTGATGATGATAATGGTGATAATGGTAGTGAAGGTGATGATGCTGATGATGGTGATGAAGGACAGCCAGTGAGGAGTTCCAATATTCTCATTGAATTGAGGCCAGTAAAAGTTCAACGCTGTGAGAAAAAAAGTTCTCAAGTACCTAAGAACTCTGCGTACACAGAGTAGTGAAGTATTTGTACTTTGTTACAAATACTTCCTCCGGGTCGCTCAGGCTCCAGACAGCCGACTTCCTTAAAAGACCTGAAGAGGATCTCCTTCGGTTCTTCCAGCCATCAGAACCTCAGTGAAGAATGTTCTCCATAGCTCCAGTGTTTGTTCCATGAGGAAAAGATCAACGACCGACCCACTTCTCAGAACCTCCAGAACCACGGCCAGTCTTATTTTTTCTCCTTTATGATCTGCGACTGTCTAATCTCGTCTTTTGCCCTGGGGAACCATCCAGACTCTTCAGCAGTTCCCGACGTTCTTTACTTCTGCTTGCTCTGTTTGGATTATCTAAATTGATGATCCTGTCAGAAGATGGAATCCAAAAACGCAGCATTAGTGTTTTTTTCCACACAGATTGGTCATTCGGATCCGTGTGCTCTGTTTAAAGTGACCGGGGTCCAGTGTAAACACGGAGCGCCGGCGCTCCATTAAGAACAGCCAGTGTTTACGGTTAACGACTCTGGAGCTGCTGGTGGAGATGATTGAAGGCTCAGTCAGCAGCCCCTCCCTCCAGCTGGGAAACAACTCCTCTTAAACCACAGATGAAGACGCAGACGCGGATCCGCCCAGAACCAGGATTCTGCTGCAGACGGAACAACATTCCCAAAAAGTAAAAATCACCTGACAAGGATCGGCTGTCAATCAATCTGTCAGATTTTCTTCTCTGAGTTTCTGAGGATCGGATAACAAACAAACAGATAACAGACAAACAAAAAGATAAACAAACAGATACAAAGACAAACAAACAAACAGATAAATAAACAAACAAACAGGCAGATAAACAGACAAACAAATAAACAGACAGACTAACAAACAAACAGATAAACAGACAAAAAACAAACAGACAAACAAATAAACAGATAAACAAACAGATAACAGACTAACAAAAAGATAAACAAACAGATACAAAGACAAACGAACAAACAGATAAACAGACAAACAGATAAACGGACAAACAAACAAACAGATAAACAAACAGATAACAGACAAACAAAAAGATAAACAAACAGATACAAAGACAGACAAACAAACAGATAAACAGGCAGATAAACAGACAAACAAATAAACAGACAGACAAACAAACAGATAAAAAGACAAAAACAAACAGATTAACAAATAAACAGATAAACAAACAGACAAAAAAACAGACAAACAAACAGATAACAGACAAACCAACAGATAAACAAACAGATACAAAGACAAACAAACAAACAGATAAACAAACATATAAACAGACAAACAGATAAACGGACAAACAAAAAGATAAACAAACAGATACAAAGACAAACAAACAAACAGATAAACAGGCAGATAAACAGACAAACAAATAAACAGACAGACAAACAAACAGATAAACAGGCAGATAAACAGACAAACAAATAAACAGACAGACAAACAAACAGATAAACAGACAAAAAACAAACAGATTAACAAATAAACAGATAAACAAATAGAGAAACAGACAAACAAACAGATAAAAAGACCAACAAACAAACAAATAAACAGATAAACAGACAAACAAACAGATAAAAAGACCAACAAACAAACAGATAAACAGTCAGAAGTAAAGCATCACCTCGTTACCATAGCAGTTGGAAAAGTGTGAAGTTGTATATTTATATTTATACTTAAGTACAGTACTTCAGTTAATGTACTTAATTACTATCCACTGCTGTCAACAAATACAACAATAATAATATTAATAATAGCAATATTAAAAATAATAATAAAATTGGTTATAGTAATAATAATAACAATAATAATAATAATATTAAAAATAATAATATTATTATTAATAATATTCATAACAATATTATTAATAATAATAATAGTAATAATAATAATAGTAATAATAATAATAATAATAATAATAGCATAATAATATTATAGCGGTTATGTAAACCAACAATACAAAATTCTTGACATCAGACAAAACAAATAATTATCTAACACCATTAAGGACTTTGTGGACAGGTGTGCGGTCAAACCTTTTCAGATCAACACCAGCAAAACAAGGAGCTGGTGACTGGCCTCCGCTGGAGGTCCTCACAGAACCCACAGGAGAACACCCAGGGTTCGGACGTGGAACAGGTGATCTACAAATACCTGGGTGTTAACCTCAACCAAAACTGGACTGGTTGACCAAAATAGAAGTCCTGTACAAGAAGGGCCAAAGTTGGGAGTGTTCAGGACTCTGTTAAAGACCTTCTAAGACACTGTGGTAGCATCTGCAATCCTCTACGCTGTGCTGGAGGAAGCACAGAGAGGGACATACATATATATATATATATATATATATATATATACATATATATATACATATAAATACATATATGTACATATGTATATACATATATGTATATATAAATACATATATGTATATACATATATGTATATATATATATATATTGTTTATATATAATGTTTATACAAACATGTCTATAGATGTCCTATTATATAGTATAGGACATCTAGTATTGATTCAATGTTTGCTGACAATAAACTGGCTACTTATAAAAGAACCGTTTTTATTCCTAAATCAGGTTCCCCGTAAACACTTGAACCTGTGTTCTGCTCACAGGTTCCACTAGAGGGCAGTAGCAGCTATTGTTGTGCCTTCGTATCCATGACAACCAGCACCTCCCAACAACAAACAATCAGCAGAAAACCGAAACTCATTGCTGCTCCTTTAAGACGCAGTAAATCTGGAATCAGTCGGATTTGATACAGAACACATGAGAGCTTTCGTGGTTCCAGCAGACACCGTCAATCATCAGAGCCCGCCCCCATCGTTAGTCTAACCGCGAGGTTGTTAAATTATACGAGTGAAAATCCTTCCAGATGACGAGTCGGTTGTTTGGTATTTGTTCTGTTTTTGATGAGCGGCAGTGAGAGAAGATCTTGATTCAGTTCCACGTAGGGCCTTTCTTCTGTGGAGTTTCTCCTGCTTCCTGTCCGCAGGAGTCGCTGTGTTTGTTGGACTTTCTCGGTCCGGCTGCATCTGAAGATCCTGAGTTTGGCTCAGGCGGATTTGCTGAGATCTTTCCGATTATTGTACTGAGCATTGTTGAGAGGTTTGAGTCCCTTCTTTTACTCCCGTCTCTGAAGATTCCGTCTTTTACTCTTCACTCTATCAGCTGGAGATTTATTGAGGTTTGCTTTGGCTGTGATCGTCCCTGATCCTGTTCTTCCTCTCATCCATTTGTCATGAAGATGTTCCGTTTCCAGCGGACGCAGCGGAGGGTTGGGTCCCGGCCCTTAAATGTTGCTGTGATTCTGGATAAAGACTCAGATCCAGGAAATGTCCTTCTTAACAATGAAGATGGTTCGATCTGATCAGCTCAGAAAAGTTAAGACAAACTGCTTTAATGACATGAAGCTGAAAGTTACCGCAAACAGACGGCGTAAAAACAAACACGTAAGAAGAACCGGCTGGTGGACCAGGAGAGGTCAATATGAATCCAGAACACAGCGACTAGATCCAGCAGAACTCTGTGGGACGGGTGGAACCCACTGCAGCAAACACAGAGGGGCATGAGAATTAAGAGAGCTTTGATGTCACTTCAGGAGTTATATAGTTAAAATTGACAAAGATCCAAGACTTCAGTCACCATCACAATCTGAAAGAGCCCAAACTCTCACCCTGCTGCGGACCCGGTCCTTCTGAAGATCACAGTCACGGAGCGTCCATATCAGCCTACTGGTTCTGATTAGGACTGCTGCTATGCTCCTCTGATGTTCCTTTGGGGAAGGTGCTGGGGGCTAAGTTTCAGGAGTTCCTTTGATGTTCCTTTTGGGGTGGACTTTGGGGCTCGGTGGGCTGAAAAGAGATGCTGAAGTGCAAGGCGCAGGAGACGAGTGGCTACAGAGTACCTGAGAGATGCTCAGAGAGTTTGTTGGTGTTGTCGGTGGATTTAGAGGCTGGCAGTAACTCAAACATTAAAAAAAGAACCTGCAGTAAGTTTTTCTTAATAAAATGATCTGATTGGTTCTGATCTGCCTTGCCGGTGGTTTGCGATCTTTAAGCGCTTCTTCTCGATGTTGGAGTGTCGGGCTGATGAGTTCGATTTTTTTTAATGACCCATAAATCCTTTAACTCCAGGTGGCATTTATTCATGAATGAATACATGATTTAATATAAATCATTACATACAAAAACTACATACATACAGTACACACATACAGTACATACATAAAGTACACAAATACAGTACATACAACACAAACATACAGTACACACATACAGTACATGCATATAGTAAATACATACAGTACATACAACACATACATATAGTACACAGATACAGTACATACATATAGTACATACAACACATACATACAGTACATACATACAGTACATATAGTACACACATACAGTACATACATATAGTAAATACAAACAGTACATACATACAGTACAAACCTACGGGTACATACAGTACATACAACACATACATATAGCACATACAGTACACACCTACAGTACATACAACACATACATACAGTACATACAACACATACATATAGTACACACATACAGTGCATACATATAGTACATACATACAGTACATACAACACATACATACAGTACACAAATACAGTACATACAGTACACACAAACAGTACACACATACAGTACACACATACAGTACATACATATAGTACATACATACAGTACATACAGTAGAACACATTCAGTACATACAGTACATACATACATATATAGTACACATACATTACATACATACAGTACATACATATAGTACATACATACAGTACATACAACACATACATACAGTATATACATACAGTACACACCTACAGTACATACAACACATACATACGGTAAATACAATACATACAAACAGTACATACAGTACACACATACAGTACATACAGTAAATCCAACACATACGTATAGCACATACAACACAAACCTACAGTACACACATACAGTACATACATATATTAAATATATACAGTACATACAACACATACATACAGTACATACATACAGTACACACCTACATTACATACAACACATACATACAGGACATACAACACATACATATAGTACACACATACAGTACATACATATAGTACATTCAGTACATACAGTATATACATACATATATATAGTACACATATACAGTACATACAGTACACACATACAGTACATACATACAATACACACACAGTACATACATACAACACATACATACAGTACATACATACAGTACACACATACAGTACATACAGTACATATGTCATGCCTTGTAATTGGGTTTGTTGTCATATTGTTTCCTGATTGCGTCTCCACCCTTAATTGTTAAAGCCTGCGTCCTGTTAAGAATCTGCCTCAGTGTATTTAAGCTGTGCTCCCCTCTCCACCTGTGCCAGATCGTGTTGTTCCATTGTGCCAACCTATCCAGCGTAATTCCTAGTGTTCCCCGTGATTCATGGTTCTGATCTCTGCTCGTAAGAAACCTTGTTTATTGTTTGCCTGCCTTTACTAGTAAAGACATTATTCACCAGACGTTGTATTAGTCGTGCTTGTGGATCCTAACTGTGGTGCCAGCCTGACAACATACATATAGTACATTCAGTACATACAGTATATACATACATATATATAGTACACATATACAGTACATACAGTACACACATACAGTACATACATACAATACACACACAGTACATACATACAACACATACATACAGTACATACATACAGTACACACATACAGTACATACATACAGTACACACATACAGTACATACAGTACATACAACACATACAGTACATACATACATACATACAGTACATACAACGCATACATACAACACAAACATACAGTACATACATACAGTACACACATACAGTACATACAACACATACATACAGTACATACACACATACAGTACATACACACATACAGTTCATACAACACATACATACAGTACATACACACATACATACAGTACAGACACACATACAGTACATACATACAGTATATACAGTACATACAGTACATACATACAGTACATACACACATACAGTACATACAGTACATACACACATACATACAGTACATACAGTACATACATACAGCACATACAGTACATACACACATACATACAGTAAAGACACACATACAGTACATACAGTACATACAGTACAGACACACATACAGTACATACAGTACATACATACAGTACATACACACATACAGTACATACAACACATACATACAGTACATACAGTACATACATACAGTACATACACACATACAGTACATACAGTACATACAACACATACATACAGTACATACAGTACATACATACAGTACATACACACATACAGTACATACAGTACATACAGTACATACATACAGTACATACACACATACAGTACATACAACACATACATACAGTACATACAGTACATACAGTACATACATACAGTACATACACACATACAGTACATACAGTACACACTGCTACGTTTAGTGGAAATCAGTTGAGAAGTTTTGTTTTGGAACATGTACTGGAGTCTTGAGCGGTCCTGTGGTATCAGATCTTTACTTTTACACTCTGGTTCCGTCAGAAAGAAACGTTTTTTCCATTTTCTGGTTGTCTGCTACATTTCTGCACAGGTGACAATAAAGATCCTTGAATCCTTGAATCTTGACGTGTCCCGTTCTTAGGTGTCCCCTTTGCTGTGGTCGAAGATGAGGAGGCCCCGCCTGCTGCCGCTCTGTGCCCTCCTGGCCGTCCTGTTTGCAGGACTCCTCCCAAACCTGGATGCTCAGAAAGGTAAGATGGGCGGAGCTGTTCTAGACACCTGCTGGATTTTTTTTAAGTCTTCAGTTAGGGTTAGTGAGATCCTCAGAAAAACACGTGTAGAAGGAAACACTTCCAGAAGTAACTTTTATCATTCTAATAAGCAATGTGATTAATGTCTGTCTCGACATGGCACTAGTTCAGTCAGATGGTTCTGAGCCGGTTAAAGTTCTAATGGCTCACATTTTTCAATGATTTTATTAATGTTTGGTTCAACCAAACCACAAGCATCTCTTTTTCCTGGTCTTCACTCCTGTCCTCCAAACACTCCCTCGGACATTGTGCACATGGGTTGGCGGCTGATATGTACTTTCTAGTGGATTCGTCACTGAGCATCGGCGTGGAGAACTTTGAGCATGTCAGACATTTTCTGTTCAACTTGACACCAGCGCCGTGGCGGGTCGGAAGGGGCAGGTGCAGCTTTTCCCTTTTGCAGTACAATAACAAATCACGCACTGAGTTCCAGCTCCACGGTTACCCAACAACACGGGGGGTCCCGACACACATCAAGTCCATGCCTTACCGTGGTGGGGGCACCCGCACCGGCCTGGGTCTGGATTTTCTGCTCCGTACACGCTTGGACACTGCTTCGGATAGCCGAGCTGTTGAAGGAGTGGCCCAGGTGGTGCTGGTGCTAACAGACGGGCGCTCCCAGGATGACGTTGTCATGCCAGGTCAGGTGGTGTGACTCGCAGGAGTTGAGGTGTTTGCAGTCGGAGTTCAGGATGCGGTCGACTCTGAGCTAAGGGAAATGGCTAGAGTCAACCGCATTTTACGTGTTCCGGCTAGACTCTGGCCTGGGCTTGATGGATATAATCCAAGATTTAGTAGACAGCTTTTGTGGAGCCGTGGCGCGGTCAGGGCGGGCTGCTGTCGCAAACGAGGCCCCTGGGGCTGGAGGGACAGGTAATGCAATGGGACTAGCGTCACTACCATACTAATGTGTCTACGTGTGCAATGAGATGCAGGTGCACATCTGGTCCTGACTGGACTTTATTCTTAACACGTATTCTTTAACCACAATAACTTTCACCTGTGAAATTAACATCACCTGTTTTTTGTCTTAATATGTCCTTAGTACTCTACAAAAAACACATTTAGATCTGCATTTGACCGACACCCGTCATCTCAGAATAGTCTGTTGGAAGGACCTAAACATGGCAGAGATACCAGAACCAGAACAGATACCACAACCAGAACAAAGAGTTTGGAGCGGGGGAATTCAGGATCCATGAAGGGGGCCACATTCCACACAGAGACCAATTTTACCTCATTACCATCCAAAAGGCATAAAAGTTAGAACTATGGGATTCTTTGCCTCAGGATGAAAATGCAGGATCTCTCTAGTTGAAAGTTATAATGTTGACGGGACAGGGGCCAGTCAGGTTTCAGATGAGGACAGTGCCCTTCTGGCCCTGTCCCCGGATCCGCCATGAAAGATAACTATTTAAGAAACGTAAAATGATGTTGTGTTGATTTGAGTCACCCAAGATTAAGCAGTACCTCAGAGAACCTCTGGACAGAAGATGATCTCAGGGGAGCTTAACCGTTAAGATCAGAGAGTGAGCTTTTAACCGTATTTAACCACGCCCCCTGCTTCTGTGCGTCTCATTCTGTATGTCTGTCTCTATCTGTCACAGTGTCCATCTGTCTACAACATGTGCAATAATCTGTATTTGAAACAGTGATGAACCTGCCTGGACTCGTCCTTGACCTGCAGACCCGGTTCTTGAAGAACATTTTTGAATGTAGATGTCCAGTAATATTGTGCAATAATCCATTACAAAGAAAAGACATACATGCACACAATCATTACGGATATGCAGATTAACTCTGCTTTACATGAAAAATGTTCTCTGGTCCTGGAAACCTGCAGGCACCAAGGATGAGCCACAGGACCATGACTGGTCACTTTATCTGAGGTCTGTAACAAGAGTCTGCATGGGGGGGCGGAACCCACCGGAGCTCATACAGCAGAAAACACGATTCCTGTGACTCTGTTATCGTCATACAACACAATCAAATGTAAAAAGTAAAAAAAAAAAAATATATATATATATATATATATATAGTTAGTCTTATTTACGTCACTCGCTCTTTGAGTACCTTCCAATTCTCTCTCTGTAGCAATGTAAGCTAGAAAGAACTCAGTCAGTTATTCCGACAACACAAACAACGTAACATTAAAAACAAAATATTATGTATAGCAAAGATGCTAGAGTGGCTCTCAGCTGTCAGGAACCGCCGCCCAGCAGCTCAGAGTCACGTGACACAAAGTCATCATAGCACCGAGGTTAAAAGTCATTGTTATCACGGAGATCCTGAAGGTGGGTCCTTTCTCGCAATGTTTAAGAGTAATAAATCGACTCCGCCCTTTTATCCTAACCCATTTTGAAATCTAGGAAGTTCCTCCTTCCTACAGGCCCAACCCTCTCACCCTGTCATCCTCTCACCTCCTCACTAGGCTTCACAAACTCTGTCAGGTAAAACTACAGGTGAAAAAAACCCTTTCTCGGAGAAGCCAATTCCTGACTCCGCCCCCTTAACTCAGATCCATTCAAATATTAAAAAATGAGCAGGCCCAACCATTCATTTATTCATTATCTACTGCTTATCCTAGGGTCACGAGGGTGCTCGAGCCTATCCCAGCTAACATCGGGTGAGAGGCGGGGTTCACCCTGGACAAGTAGCCAGTTCATCGCAGGGCCGACACATAGGAGATACAACCACAACACCACCTACGGGAAATTTTAGTGTCACCAATTCACCTGTATCATATGTTTTTGGGCTGTGGGAGGAAGCCGGAGTTCTGGAGAGAACCCACGCAGACACAGGGAGAACATGCAAACTCTACACAGAAAGGCCGGCAGACTTGGATTTGAACGGTACCTTCTTGCTGTGAGGCAGCAGCGCTAACCACTGCGCCACCGGGCCGCCTAGGCCCAACCATAATAATCGTAATTATCATCAGGCCAAACATCCTACGAAGGATCGTTGAATCCACTGAGTCGTTTGTTTGTGAACCTGCTGACAGACAAACGCCAGACGAATCAAAACCTCCATGGCATAAGTAAAAATAGGAGGATAAAACATTATCTCTGCAGGAAGCATAGAGGATTCAAGATGGCCGTTTTACCTTCTTTCTATTCTCTGTTTCATATTCTTTGTTAATAAAAGAAAGAAGCAAACTCTACTATAACTAAGTTATCTAAGTACAGTGAGACTGACATTAGATAACTTGACCTACTTTACTGTATCCGTCTATAACCAATAAACGACAACTAAATAACTGTCCCTAATAATAATAATAATAATACATTTAATTTATAATGCACTTTACATTTGGATCAAATCTCAAAGTGCTAGTGCTCTAGTGCTACAACCTGGTACTCTGATCTCTTGGGTCCAGAAAACGGTCCCGGACCAGTCTAATCATACAGGTTCATTAATGTTAATCAACCTCTTATGGTAAATGTTATCTATCATTGACAGCTTTATTGAAAACATGTACAAAAACATCAAAAATACCCTCACAAACTTAACAGAAGTGAAGAAAGAATCCTGAAACGGGATCAGGAGCTGTGTTCTGAACTGTGGTCAACTCACCCTGGACCCGTCCCCCACAAACTTTAATCCCCCTGAGAGACATGGCTGATCACATGACCTCAGGACCAAGCCATTAGCAGTTGTAATTATGTCATATTATTTAAATGCCAATGTGCAATACAACAATAATAATAGAATAATAACTTGCTTCAGGAGATGATCTGATTTTACTGGAATGAAGGTCCAAACAGCCACTAGTTTAGTGTGAGACATCCGAACACAGCTCGGCCTGACCGGGTGAAGAGTCACTGATGGTTAGGATCCGACGGTATGAGGTCTCCGTGGTTCCGCCCACATGCAGCATGATGTGTTTTCTGATGTTGTTATTGATTTGTTCACTTTGAATGTCACATGACACATCCAATGTTGTGCTAGCACGACGTCTTGTCTGTCTCACTGTGTTAACGCCTTCACAAGTTCCATTTTGTTCTGTTTTCTCTCTCTCCTTAAAGCTCCAGATTCTGCTGACCTCATACTCTTAATTGACGGATCACAGAACGTTGGAGCTGCAAACTTCCCCTTTGTGCGTGATTTGGTTTTGAGATTCATTGAACGACTTGACGTGGGCAGGGACACCGTTCGGGTGGCCTTGGCCCTGTACCACGCAGACCCAGAGATAAAGTTCTATCTAAATAGCTATGACAGCAAATCATCGGTCCTGGAGGCGGTGAAGGCTCTGGCCTACCCGGGGGGTGACCAATCGAACCTGGGGGCTGCCCTGGAGGAAGTAGCTGAGAGTCTTTTGAGCGAAACATCTGGAGGCAGGGCAGAGGAGGGTGTGCCTCAGATGTTGGTGATTATCAGTGCTGGTCCATCCACTGATGATACTGGCACCGGTGACCGCGCCCTTAAAAGGGCTGGCGTAATCACGTTTGGTGTGGGGATCGCTGACTCTGCCACCGATCTGGAAGCAGTTGCTACAGATCGGAATTTTGTCCTGTCAACCCATGAATTCAGAGCACTGGCAGACGTAGGTGACCAGATGCTCCCATACCTTAACGGGGTGATCCAGCGCAACATTATAGTTCAGAATGAGTTCATAGAAGGTATGTAAACCTCTCTGTTGATCTGTCAACAGTCCCTCAAAGCTCTACATCTGTGTACTAGACTCTGCATGGTAAGATGCTTGTGTAGAAAGTACAATTACACGATTCTCCTCACTGATGGGGGCCTTTAACAGTGGTGACAGTCCTGATAATGACTATAAATGTTTCTATACAGCACCTTTATAAACAACTGTTTACAAGTGCATTAACAGACAAGGACAGGACAGGAAACTCAGAGGGTAATATGACTCAAGAAACACAAAACCAACACTTGAGAAGGTTAAAGACAAGAAATGCATCAAGTTTGTTTAGTCACTGTATTATCGATTCAAGATCAAAGCATGCATTTCAGCATAAATATAATAAAAGGGGATAAAGGAGCAAACTTTTAAATATCCACAAGGAAAAAGACTGAGCTTTTTGTATGTAAGTGATTGATTTTCACTGTTAATGAGCCTTTTTTATTCATATTGTAAGTCTCTCTTCTGCAGAAAAACAATGACTTTTTCTAAGGTTTTGATGTAAATCCTAATTTTTCTAAAGCCTTCTGATTCAGATTGACAACAATATATGGATGTGTTTTTGTCTAGTCTGTCAGTACTAGTTAACAAAAACTGCTTCATTGACTTTTATTTTTTTGGAATATGTCCTTAAATAACATGATCACATTTTTTTCTTTTCTTGTCAGTCTCGATAGTTGGGAAACGGGATGTGATTTTTCTAGTGGACAATACGATGGGCTCCCAGAACATCGGCGCCGTGCGGGAATTCATCAAGCGGTTTGTCGACACCATGCCAATTGGTCCAGATAATGTTCAAATCGGTTTGGCCCAGTTCAGCAATACCCCTCGACTAGATATGGATCTCAACACCCATGCAACCAAGGAAGCCATAATCACTGCTTTAAGTCGTATCAAACCAAGACCTGGACAGACAATCAACACCGGAGCAGCACTGGACTTTGTGCGGACAAACATGTTCCGAGCCGAGAAGGGCAGCCGTATTCAGCAGGGGGTGCCACAGCTTTTGTTGTTGTTGACCAGCAAAAGGTCCAGTGACAGTGTGGAAGAATCTGCTCGGGCCCTACACCGAATGGGTATTCTGACTCTGGCTGCAGGCTCCAAGTCCGCGAATGAAGAAGAACTAAAGCAGATTGCCTTTGCCGACACTGTGGTGTTCATGCCGAAGGACCTACGAGTATTGGGTCGGCTTGCCTCCCCACAAACAAAGGAAATTCTTAATGCACTCTCAACACTTGCTGGAGTGGTGGTGACAGAAGTTCCCACTGAGCCAGGTAAAGCTTAGTCTCCTGAGTACATTCACTGAACAAGGTCATGAATTCATATTCAGGTCTTTGAAATGGAAATCTACAGATGGGTTCCTAATTGAAAGAAGAAAAAGAACATATGCTCTAGTATAGAACTCAACATGCTAATTTTAAGGTGGTAAAATCATCCATGGACCAAAATGTACCTCAACCCAACTAAACACATTCTGTAAGGGAAACATGGCTTCCTATGTTGAGCAATGTTTTCTGCCAAACCAATGAAAAATGTTAATGTACCATCAAAATACAGAAGGAGTACAGTTTGAGTTACAGCTCTATAGGTTCAAAAGTTGGTAAAAACACTGCAGAGCAGATTAGAAAACTACAAATTTGTGCAACTTTGATGGTGGAAATCATGTTGAAATCATGTTGAAATCATGTTGCCTTCCAGCAATGACCATGAAGTGATTTAAGACGGACCAGAGCGAGTTTTCTGTCTGTAGTCAGTTAGTACCATATTTCTACAGGACACCAAACTTGCTGTATACCGATTCTTTTTTTGTGTGTGTCTAACATACGTTTAGCTGCTGCTACTGCAAACTAAATTTATTCCGCAGCCTCACAGTATTTGTTGTGATCTAGTTTGCATTTAACCCTCTTGAGTCTGGATATCCATCCCACCCCTCTTCACTCACCTGGAATGTCAATACACTTTCAATTTCATATTACGTACAGATCAGGCATCAATTATAATCTTTCTAATTATTTGTCTTACATCTTCTAGAGTCTAGCACAATATGAATATGGTATTATGCAAATGATGACATATTTTTCTGTGTGCTTTTTCTTAGTGGTTGAGATAACCACAGTCCAGACTCAAAGAATGGTCCGGGACATTGTCTTCCTTGTGGACGGCTCAAACTACATTGGCAGCGCCAACTTTCCGTACATGAGAGACTTCATTATCAACGTAGTCAACCAGCTGGATGTACGTCCTGACAGGGTCCAGATCGGTCTCCTGCAGTTTGCTGAGCACCCCACAATTGAATTTTACCTCAACAGCTATGACAGCCGGGAAGAAATTGTGAACAAAATCTATCAGCTCAAGCTCACCGGAGGCTCAGTTCTGAATACAGGAGCTGCCATGAATTTTGCACTGAGCAACATGTTCAAACCATCAAGTGGGTCACGCAGAAGACAGGGAGTCCAGCAGGTGTTGGTTCTGATCACAGGTGGTCCGGCCAACGATCTTGTCAAAAGCGTTGCTGACAAATTGGCCCTGTCTGGCATTTTGACCTTCACAGTCAGTTCTGGGCAAGCAGATAATGCCCTACTGGAGACCGTGGCCTTTGTCCCAGATTTGGCTTTCAATGACCCAATATTCCCTAACCTACCAGCCATGGCTGAAGTAATAATGCCAAAGTTGATAACGGTGGTTGGCGATGTGACAGCAACATTCCCCGAGGAGCCTGGTGAGCTATATAAGTCCAATTTATTATTATTATTATTATTATTATTATTGAGTATTTCTGTGTTTACACTGATGAGATGTGACCTGTATAAAAGTTTGATAGTTTTTTCTTTTCTTCCTCAGTTCTCTCTGGAGCTGAGAGGGATGTCGCCTTCCTGATTGATGGCACAGACAATGTTCGAGCAGATTTTCCCTACATCCGGGACTTTATAATTAAAGTAATTGAACCACTGGACATTGGGACTGACAGCGTCAGGGTCTCAGTGGTTCAACACAGTGAGAGGCCGAATCCAAATTTCTATTTGAACACTTATCAAACCAAAGATGATGTGATCAGAGCCGTCAATGCAATGAGCCTGGCCGGTGGACGTGGTCTACACACAGGATCTGCTCTAAAATTCATGAAGGACACAATCTTCTCTGAAAGCCATGGTAGCAGGGCTTCACAAAATGTACCTCAGTTTCTGATCGTTTTGAGTGGAGGCAGGTCTAGGGATAACGTGAAAGAACCTGCTGGTGTTCTGAAGACGGGGGGAGTCGTACCATTCGGTGTTGGTGTCAAGGATGCAGACCAAAAGCAGATTGAGGCAATCTCACATAACCCTTCCTTCGCCTTCAAAGTGAAAGAGTTCAGTGAGCTCAACACCATACCACAGAAGCTTAACACCTATGTGAGTCTTCCAAAGGAAGAGCTGACCCTGGTTCTGCAGCAAGGTAAGGCTATTTTAATATATTAATACTATTAAAAAAACTTTAAAGTATTTTAAACTTGCCACTGGTTTATTGATATTTCATGAAAATAACTGAATTTTATTTGCTGTCTTAGTACAAAGCATTTCTGCTAAGAGAAATATTTTGTTCCTACTTGATGGCTCTGATAAAATCAGAAATGGATTCCAAGAAATCAAACTCTTTGTTAAGAGGCTAGTGGAGAGCTTGTCTGTAGGCGAGAGTCAAGACAGAGTGTCTGTGGTTCAGTTTGCTGATGACCCTGAGATCAACTTTGATCTGAATTCTCACAAGTCAAAGGTTGACATTCTAAATGCCGTAGATAATTTAAGGAAAAAGGGTGGGAGACGCATTAATATCAGGCAAGCTCTCCAGTTTGTGAACATATCTTCATGTCCTCTGCGGGCAGCAGAAGACTAGAAGTGGTGCCCCAGATTTTAATTCTACTGAGCACCAACTCATCTGCTGATAATGTGAGAAGCCCAGCTTTGGCTCTTAAAGAGCACGAGATTGTGTCAGTGGGGGTTGGAGTGGGAGACGCTAAACTGTCTGAGTTGGATATGATTTCCTTTAAACCTGCGTTCACGTTCATGGTGACTGATGTCTCCATGTTGCCCTCAATCCGACCATAACTTCTTGCTACTCTGAACATGATAAAACTCTGAAGGAACCATGAGTGGAATCTCTGACTTAGTAGCTAAGAAATGCACATTTGTGCCCAAACATAAATAACAGTATTACACTAGTTGTCCTCAGAGTAACATTTGTTATATATATATATATATATATATATATATATATATATATATATATATATATATATATATATATTATGATATGGAGTTGGACATAAATTCTAATCCTAATTTATCAGTCTAAAAAATCTATTATTGTTCTGTGTTTCTTAGATTTTATCATTTAAATGTTTTTTCAATCGTCTCTTCAAATTCCTTCCAAAGTTCCAAGAACTTCCAAAATCGAACCCTTTTTTGATCAAAAAAAGGTTTGATTATGGAATTTCTTCTTGAAATAACAATTTCAGAGCAATGGCTCATCTTCTCTTCCATCCTCTCAACTTTCTGAGTGCAGAAAGTCTTGAACACTCTCTTCGTCAATGATCTTTTTTTTTATCCACCTCGTAGAAACAGGGGGCCACAGGAGAGACATCGTGTTTCTCCTTGATGGCTCACTTGATCAGTTTCATGTTTCTCAAACATTCTCCAGTGACTAGACGGAGGTTCTTAGTTAAGCTGTCTCTTCTCTGGCTCTCATCCGTCTTCATCTCCATCGCCTTCATCATTACTTTCAGTTTCATTTACCAGCGATAATGCCGCGTTCACACTAAGCGAGACACAAATTATAGCAATGCACTTGAACAAGAAACACGAGTCAGCAAATATATGCCCCTCTTTTTCCAGAATGATGCAAGCAACATTTCTTTACTTCATTATACATGTATACTCTCTGTCAGTCAGTCACAGATCCATATGAAAACAAAATGCTGTCATGGCATCATGTGGGGGTCAGACAGCTATAATAAGCTCCACCTAAACTCCTGCAACAATGTCCTACTGATATCTGCCATGGGACGTTAGGAGAATCTAATCGCTCATAAGCTTTAGCGTCACAGCATCACAAGATCTAATTCTTATTTAGGTGAAAATTGAAACACAAGCGAATGACGCATGTCTTTCTCGTTGCCAAGCGAGAGTTCACGAATTTTCATGGTTTTGTGTTGATTTTGTATGTAATCACATCAGGTGAGAAATGTGCGTCCTGTCTGGTGTGAATGCAGCGTAATGGTTCTATGTAATGACTGCAGCAGTTTCTTCTGTGGACAAGTCAAACAAGATTTTCTCAAACAAGGTTTTCCTGTTCTTTTCCAGTTGAATTAGAGAGCCCACAAAGAGACGTAGTGTTTCTGCTGGACGGGTCAGATGAAACACGGAATGAATTCACAGCGATGAAAGGTTTTGTCAAAAAAGTGATTGAGATGCTGAGTGTTGGTGAGGACCTAGACCGTGTTTCTGTCGTCCAGTACAGCAGAGAGCCAAAGACACATTTCAGTTTGAACACCTTCACAGAAAAACAAGAGGTTCTTGCTGCTGTTGAGCAGCTGAACCATAAAGGGGGCAGACTGCTCAACACCGGGGGGGCCCTCGACTATGTGAGAAATTATGCTTTTGCTGATTCCTCTGGGAGTCGGCGTCAAGAGGGTGTCCCTCAGATACTTATTCTGTTGAGTGGGGGAAGATCTCATGATGATGTTGTGAGAGCTGCTGTAGCTCTGAAACACGACAAAGTGGTTCCATTCTGTGTTGGTACGAGAAATGCAGACATACTGGAGCAGCAAATGATTGTTCAGAACCCCTCCTATGCTTTCTCTCTGCCTCGCTTTGATGATGTTGCGAGAATCCATCAACAACTTGTGTCATTTGTGAAAAGGGTGCCTCGACAGCAGCCACAGCAAAAACCAATCAACGGTCTAGGTAAGAACACCTACCTACCTCCCACCCCGTCTATCTACCTACCTGCCCAGCTAACTGCTCCCCCCCTACCTAACTCCCTCCCCACCTACCTAGCTATCCCCCTGCCCACCTACCCCCTTCCCTAACTACCTACCATAGTCTTAATCCTTTTTCATGACTGAACATCATCCATTTGTCTGTCAAAGATTCTGCAGATCAAACTCTATCGATTCAGCGTGATATTGTGTTTTTACTGGACTCCTCGGATGAAATGCAAAATGACTTCCCAGCAATGGTCGACTTTGTTGAGAGAATGATGGAGAAACTCAATATGGAGGGGAACAAAGATCGTGTGTCAGTGGTACAGTACAGCAGAGAGCCCTTTGTTGAATTTTTTCTGAAGACACATAAAACAAAGAAGGATGTTGTTGGCAATGTGGGAATTCTGAGGCCAAAAGGAGGGAGATCCCGCAATACTGGTGCAGCCCTTCAATACATCAAGGATATTGTTTTTACTTCCCCTTATGGCGGTAGACAACAAAATGGTGTCCCTCAGATTCTGGTTCTCTTTACTGGTGGACGGTCGAGTGACGACGTCAGAAATGCTGTTGAAAGCTTGAAAGGAAGTGGTGTCATGATCTTTGTGATCGGAGCAAACAATGCAGATGCCCTTGAAATTCAGTCCATTTCAGAGGAACCCAGCCGTTCCTTCTTTGCAGCAGACACCACTGATCTGTCAGGCATTGAACAACAAATACTTTCTTCCATCAAAGAGGGTGGAGCCACTGCTATCACACCAGCAGTGTATGGTAAGGATGTGGCGACTGAAATGACCTCATGTGTACACCTCATGCACAAATGTTAGCATTGTCACATTTTCATGCACCACAAGCCATGCCACAGTCAACATGTAATCAGACAAATTTCTTAATTAACAAGCTTGTTGTTTGATTGCAGATCCCAACAGAAGAGATGTTGTGTTTTTGCTTGATGGTTCTGATGATTCTCAAAAAAGTTTCTCAGAAATTAAAGACTTTGTTCAGAGAATAGTGGCAGAACTAAACATTGACACAGACAGAGATCGTGTCGCTGTGGTCCAGTACAGTAACACAGCTGAGATCAATTTTAACTTGAGACGTTTCTCAACAAAGAATGATATTCTCGATGCAGTCAGACGCCTGAGCCACAAAGGAGGTTTCCCCCACAATACTGGAGCAGCCCTCCAGTATGTGAGGGACCATGGTTTTACTTCTGACTCTGGAAGTCGACTCATTGAAGGAGTTCCACAGATACTCATATTACTGAGCGGTGGAAGGTCGAGAGATGAGATAAGAACTCCTGTCAGAATGCTGAAAGAGATGGGTGTCATTTCGATTGTCATTGGAACGAGTAATGCTGACACCCTCGAGATGCAGACAATATCTCATGAACCAAACTATGCGCTTTCAGTCACTGACTATGAGGCGGTTCCTGCTGCTACACAGGATGTGCTTTCCTTGTTAAGAGAAACTTCCCAACATGTTGAGCAAATTGCTCCCACAGAAGGTTTGGGTAAGATCTAATGTTTTACCCTTGATCTGACTGGCATTACTAGAGGGAACGGTCACAGAAGACCCGTTTTATTTTAATGTGGAAAATTCCATTATATTTGTTTCTTTTGTGTGTCTTACAGAATTTAAGAAAAGTGATGTAGTATTTCTTATTGATGGATCATCTGACTCACGAAATGGCTTTGAAGAGATACGAGGCTTTGCTGAGAGAATTGCTCAAAGTTTAAATCTTGATGATCACAGAGACCAAGTGGCTGTTGTTCAATACAGCCGAGACGCCACAGTCAACTTCTACTTGAATTCCTATTCATCCAAGATCGATGTACTCAATTCCATTGGAACAATGAGGCATAAGCTGGGAAGACCCCTCAACATTGGCAAAGCCCTTGAGTTTGTCAGAGACAATGTCTTTGCTGCTTCAGTTGGAGGCAGACAAGCAGACTTAGTCCCTCAGTATCTGTATGTGTTCAGCGGTGGGAGATCAGGAGATGACGTCAGAAGACCGGCACAGTCTATCAAAGAAAATGGAATCAAGACGTTTAGTATTGGAACAAAGAATGCTGATACTTTGGAGATGCAAACCATCTCTTTCACTCCTTCGCACCATTTTCATGTGACCGATTTTAGGAATCTGCAAAACATACATCCATCTGTGGAAGCCACACTGAGGGGGGCTCAGGAGAGAGTTGAATCTCCAACTGTTATTGGTAAGAAAGTAGAAACGTGTTCCACGTGTGCCAAGGACATCAAAGGTTTATGATGGGTGAAATGTGTGTTATGAGAGCAATGATGTTGGTTTTGTAAAATATCTTTTTGCATCCATTGCAGACACTTCCACAGATTCCAACATAGGACTCCAGACTGCGGATATTGTTTTTCTCCTTGATGGATCAGATGATATGAGAGCAATTGAAAGACAAATTTTGGATTTTGTCATTGAGTTCGTAAAGCAAATAGAAATTGGACCAAGCAAAGTACGAGTAGCATTGACTCAGTACAGCACAGATCCCACTGTGGATTTTTTCTTGAACACATACCCACAGAAAGGTGATGTGTTGAATCATTTGTATAGCCTTAACCTGAAAGGAGGGTCCATCTTGAACACTGGTGTGGCCCTTGATTATGTGAAAAACAATGTCTTCACTGCTTTATCTGGAAGCAGAGTCCAGCAGGGAGTTCCACAGATACTGGTTCTCCTAATTGGGAAGAAATCAGAGGAAGATGTCTCAAGTCCAGTGGACAGACTGAAAAATTCTGGAATTGTCCTTTACGCCTTAGGGGTAAATGATGCTGACAGGTTGGAGCTGGAGCAATTAGCACACAGTCCTACAAAAATGTATTTTATCCAGGAGAGTTCTGACTTTCCTCTTGTGAGACAGCAGCTACTCTCCGCCATTGCATCTTACAAAGACGCTGTCAGCCGCAGTGTGGGTGAGTGAACACAAGTATGAATAATTGTCCATTTTTACCTAAAAAAGAGATAGGTCAGTGTATGTCTAAACACTGTGAACAGCAGCAACAACCGTTAACAACTGATGTTAACAACTGATGTTATTGTGGACTTTTCTAGGGACGAGCTCCAGAGCAAACAGAGATTTTGTTTTTCTCATTGATGGCTCGGATGATGTCAAGAGCAGATTTTCTGCTGTACGAGAATTTGTTGGAAAAACTGTTGACGGCTTTGACCTGGATGGAGGAAGAGATAAAGTTGCTGTTGTTCAGTATAGCAACAATGCTGAACTCTTTTTCAATCTGAATACATACAACACCAGAGATGATGTTCTTAGACGCATAGCAGGCCTCAAACCAAAAGGGGGAAGGCCTCACTATATTGGAGCAGCACTGCGGTTTGTGTGGGACAATGTTTTCGCTTTAAACGCTGGAGGCCGAAATCATGAAGGTGCCAAGCAGATACTAATAATGTTAGCTGGAGGACGATCTCGGGATTCTCCCAGAGGCCCGGCAAGTATGCTCAAGGCTGCAGGAGTAGACATATTTACAATTGGATCAAGAATGTCCAGTTCAGCTGAGATGCAAGCTATTTCAACTGTACCAAATCAGGCTATCACAGTCCCTGACTTTGTCAATCTAGCCCATATTCAACAAAGTTTGATGGGTTACCTTAATCAAATAGGAGTTGAGAAGGAATCTAAAGAAGGTGAGACACTTCCTAATTTTTTAAATTAACTAATTAATTAAGAAAGACAGAAAGAAATGAAAGGAAGTAGCTATGCCAGAATCTACAAAATAATAACAGGATCAAAGCTAAAAAAAATAAATATATAGTTTGATTCTACTTTTAATGGTGTAGGTAACACACCGGACACAAAAACACCTAACTGTCTCACATTTTATGTTCCCTAGTGGAGAGACAGACACCTGGAAAGGATGTTGTGTTCTTGTTGGATGGATCTGATGCTACTACAAGTGGATTCCCAGCCATGAAAGACT
>VRLP01006495.1:0-28093 GCA_009660295.1 Lophius piscatorius
GATAGATAGATAGATAGATAGATAGATAGATAGATAGATAGATAGATAGATAGATAGATAGATAGATAGATAGATAGATAGATAGATAGATAGATAGATAGATGTGTATTTATTGATTGAACTAGTGGGGTATACACTATTTCATGGTTTGGTTTATCTTTGCTGTCCAGTGAATGATACTTTATGATATTAATAAGTTACTCAACTTCTTTCAAAACTCTCTTCTTCAAGACAACCCCTCTAATCGTCCCAAAACTTGGGATTCTTGTCCCCACAGTCCCCTATTTCTAAAATTAAACCCACTCGTGAAACTGTCATTTTCTAATCTTCTTATCTAATCAGACATGATTTTGAATCTTTAGATGAGTAAAAGTAATAATCCCACACTGTGAAAATACCTAACTGTAAGTATTCACTTAAAAGTCCTTGCATTGAAAACTTTACTAAAGGAGAAGTACGTTAGTATTATCAGCAGAATGTGCTTGAAAGTATATACATGTAGATCTAAGATACTACTTTAAAAGCTTATGGTTTAGGTCATTTAACTTCTTTATTTCACATTGTAGTAGTTTCATCTGTCGGATAATTATAGCGCTGCTGTCCTGTGAGAAACACTATCGCTGAAAAAGTCACCTTTTCTTATCATTGGTCTCTTTTCAGCCTTGTGACATTTTTTTTTTTATAGAATCCAAGATGGTTTAAAAATAGTTTCAGGAGGAACAGGAAGTTCTCAAACCATAAAGAAACATATACTTCCACTCGTAGTCATGTAGAAGTATAAAGTAGCATTCAGTGGATCTACTCAAGGGAAGAAAACTTATCTAAATGTGTACTTAAGTACAGTATTGAAGTAAATGTACTTAGTTACTACCCTCCACTTAATTCTACATACAGACTACCCTGTAAGAAAATATTTAAATCAGGCGAGGAGGAGAAAGTCGGTTCATCATGAAACATTAGACAATTGTGTTGGTACTGATGATGATAAGGTTTCCCTTGCGTGAGGAAGTCCAGTAGGTGAGTTTTGACAGCAGGGACAGGGACAGTATGTCAGAGTAGTTCCCAGGAGTATGTGGGAAATACTTATTTATGTTTTTTCATGCCATCGAGGTGCAGGGAAACACCGGAAAACAGGGTGGAACCCTGAACTAATTTATTTGGTTTTCTAAAAGATAAGCCAATTCAACACAGTTTAACCATCTTTGCTTAATTTTTTTTAATGGCTCAAATATTTACTCTACTCCACTCATTTATAATCATAATGTTTTATTTATCTGTTTATTTTATCCATAGTGAACCGCCTAAAATCTCATTTATTTTGCATCGCAGATGTGACCTTTTGTCTGGACATTATTCCTGTAGATACAACCAATGTGTTTACTAAATTAAAAAATAAAAAAAGTGAAAAAATATTTTGCTCTCAAAATGCACCAGATTGAGGCATTTAACTTTAAAAAGTTAGAACATTTTCTTCCAGGGGGGCTATGCAAACAGTCGTGTGCAAAACAGACACACCTGTCGGTGTCGGCGTAGGTAGCACCTCTAAAGTTCCATCTTTGGTGTGTGTGTTCACTTGTGTCTATAGCGAGACAGTGACAGAGGGTCTCATTGAAATAACCGTGGTCTCCAGGGGCCGGCTAAAAAGAGAGAGAGGGTAGATGAGGGTAGGGAGAGTATATGAGAGTCCAGGGAATCATTTAGCGTGTGTGTGTGTGTGTGTGTGTGTGTGTGTCTGGTGGCGGCTAACCTTGGCATGTCCTGCCACGCGTGACGGCGTCACACCCGTACACCACTGTCGTCCTCTAGGTGTGTTTGTTGGGGTGTACGGGGGCATGTCTGGAAGAGTGTGTGTGTGTGTGTTTGTGTGTAAATGTGTCTGCATGGAAGAAAACAGACGAAGAGTAAGGAAAAAGAGTGTGTGTGTGTGTGGGGGGGGGGTGAGTGGAAGATCCTAGTTAGGGTGTTTAGTGTCTTTGAATGATCTTGCCCCCGGGAGAAAGGGCATAAGAAAGAATGAAAAATGTGTGCATGTGTGTCATTGTCCTGCTGTGAGAAGACACACACACACTCACACACTCACACACTCACACACACACACACACACACACACACACACACACACACACACACACACGACTAAAAGCCGCACACAAAGCCTTGTGATGACAGTGTATTTATGTCTGCATGTGGAAAGGACAATTGGATCCCTGCAATCCCTTTGCTCTTGTTTAAACTCTGCCACACACACACAGACAAACACACAGACACACCCACACACTGACAGATCACAGACACCTGCCACTGTCAAGGACTGTGTGTGACATTAGCATGTGCATAAGGAACGTTGGCAGCAAACAAACACTCACAGCTGGGATCTGTTAAGAAAGGGGAAGTAGATTAAGAGGAAGTTCAGAGCTGAAGAAGAACTAGGAATAGAAAAATATGGACACCTGAGACACACACACCTAATTCTGCATCGTTTTCACTCACTTAACTAAAAGTAGACTCTCTATATGTGGATGTGTGTCTGTGATTTAAAACCGTTTGTGTGATTTTTAGGCGTGTGAAGGACAGAATAGTGACTTAACCACACATTACAGTGTACGTGAGTGGGACGTACGTAAGTTTCCTGACAGATGCTTTCAGGTTTTCATCTAGTATCTGCTGGTGTTTAATGGAGTTCATTGTCTTTGACATGTCTTTTAACAAAATGTCCAGGACCTTTGTTAAAAAAAAACAAAAAAACAACAGTCCCTCAGAACCACCACTAGACTTCACAGTGGGTATGAGGGGCTTTTCGCATTGGTTTTCTTTCTCGTTATGCACACCTATCTTTAATGACTGTTGCTTAAAAGCGCTACTTTGGTCTCATCTGACCTTTGACCTTGTTCCATTGAAAGTCCCAGTGGTGTTTGTCAAACTGTGGGAGATTTAGCTGGTATGTGGGTGACATCAGAGGCTTTTTTTCTTGCCACCCTCCCAAACAGCTTGTGTTGCCTTAGGCCCCATCTGATTTTCTGACCCCAATATTCAACTGGCCTCTTCAATTCTCTAGCTGTAAACCTTGGAGAGTATTTTGCCAGTCCAACCATTCCTCCTCACCGTTTGTAGGATCAGTTTGCGGACATGTTCTCATTCAGGCCGATTTTCAACATATCCAGTCTCTTTAAACTTATTAATTATTGGTCTAACTGTTGAAACTGACATTTCTAACCGTGGAGAGATTTTTTTGTATCCACTGCCAAATTTGTGCGGCTTCACAACTTTTCTTAGGCCTCATGAGCAATGAACAATGACCCCCCAGTACAACAGGAAGTCATTGTTCATCACTTCAGCATTCCTACTCAAACAGGTGAAGCTGAGAATATACAGAGGGACTGTAAATATGCTTCTAACTCGTGACAAATGTCCTCTAAGTAAAGTGAATATGTTTTTCTTTTGTTTGAAACTTTACTCTTCAACGCCATCTTGTGGATGTATTGATTCCAGCACACTAATCATTCTTTCCTTCTCCTTCCCCTCCCGTTCTTTCTCCATCAGGTTCCTGATCGATTTCTGGAGGTGTCCCAGTTGACCCTTCGCGAGTTCTTCAATGCTATTGTGGCCGGGAAGGACGCGGACCCATCCTGGAAGAAAGCCATCTACAAGGTGATCTGCAAGCTTGACAGCGAGGTTCCAGAGGTCTTCAAGTCCCCGACCTGTCTACAAGAACTTCTGCATGACTGACTAGAACAAGGGAGGGAACCAGGAAGCAAGACAAACTTCCCAGCATAGACTGAGGACTATGAGAAGAGACCTCCATAGTTAGACTAGTATGAAGTCTTCAGTTTGCAGAGGCTTGAAGTGATTCTACTTCTGGAAATGTTTGTTGGTGGTTATTTTTGATCAAACCATCTTTTAGAAGACAAAACTGTCCTCATAATGTTTTATAGAGAAAAAATACTATCCTCAACCACTTCTACGAGGGCTTGGACTTATCAGACAAAACACAAAGATTAACAAAGTATGCTAAGACTTTTATAGATTAAAAGCAAAATAGTGGACACTGAAGCTCCTTCCTCTTAAGCTCCTCCTCCTGTCTCCTTCGCCTCAGCTCACTCTTCATCCCTGTCTGGAGGAACAAAGGGGCGCGGAAGATGATGGATCAATGTTCAGCCCATGGTTTGGGGTCCATAGCGAACTAAAAGAAAGAAGATAATATATTAAAAAAAATCTTTTTATTGTGGATGTTTTTAAGTTACATGGACATTTGTTTGGGGGAAAAAAGTGATGTTTCTGTATTTGTCCACCTTTGTATCAGCTTACAGCCTCTCTTCTAGTCACATAGACACATGCACACGTAACACAAACACACACTTACACACACCACACCAATAGGAAGGCAAAGTATCCTCACCCAAACCCAGACAAACTGGGCCTTAACAGACTTAGCTGTTGTTTATTTCCTCCTTTCTTCCTCCTCTTTTTACTGTACTGGGTGTTTTTTGAACCGTGTGACTCCCCGCCCCTCCTGGCTCATGTTGGACTCAAGCACCCAGAGCATCAAAGACAATTTATTTTCTCAGAAAGATTTCTCAGACCTCGATGTGAAATATTCACACCTCTAGAAAAGTGATTGAGAGCAAACCGACTATTCAAATATGCCCAGAAATGTAAAAATAAGCAGACTGAAGAAACCACTTAGGAGATTCAGACCTTCAAGGCTCCTGCTTAGGACTTTCACTTGTTCACTGAATTCTGTTGAGTGGTTTTTGTGGAGGACCTCCTCAGTGGACCCCTACACCCGTTTTCATGATGGTCTGTCAGGTACTTCATGTGTAAGTGACAGAAAAAAATGCTCGAAAGATTACTTAAATATACTCAAATAGGCCCCTTTATTTGTAGCAGAATGGGATCCTTCCAGTGTCCAACTCTTCTACAGAGTTTCATCAAAATCCGTACTTGTAGTTTATCGGTAATACAGGTAGTGAAAAAAACTCCAAAATATTCTTCCCTCTCCTGCTCCACCATCCAATTCCGTTTCATGAAAATACATCATAAAACCTTTGTGTAATCCTGCTAACAGACAGGCAGCGAGAAGCTGTACCGGATAGTAACTAAGTACATATACTCAAGGACCGCACTTCAGTACACATTTGACGTACTTGTACTTTAATTGATTATTTTGATTCGATGCCAGTTTATACTTCTGCTCCACTACATCTCTGTGTAACGTTTTGTACTTTATACTACATTTTTCTTGGAGATTTAGTTAAAAGCTACTCTTCAGATTACAGTTTTTTCGTACCCTTCTGGTCCGGTGACAAGCAAAATATATCAAAATGTTTTGATTTGGAATGTATTTGAAGACTTAAAGACGAAGTGTGCATGAAAAGTTCATTTTATACTTTGTTCTCAGATTCTGTTAAGCAGCTATGATATTATTTAAGATTGAACTAGTTAATAGAAGACAGAGTAGTTAGATTACATCAGTATTTAACATTTAGAGCAGTAACAGATTACTATATATAATTGCAGCATAATAGTAACATCCTAGAATAATAAAACAGTGATTGAGACCAATCTACTGCACAATAAGTACTTTTACTTTGATACTTTATCTGCGAAAAAAATGTTTTTTCATTTTTTATAGTTTTTTCTTTTATTACTTGAACAACTTTTTATGTTTTTATTTATTTGTCTTCTGTTTTTTTTTTCAATTAAATTAAAAAAAGGTTTAAATTTTCTTTATACTTTAACAACATTTTGATGAAAGTACCTTCAGACTTCTTCTGAAGTAAGGTTTTGAATACACTGTTACCTGTAGTGGAGTATTTTCACAGTGTGGAACTAATACTTACACCAAAGTAATGGATTGGATTGGATTGGATTTCTGAATGTCAGAAATTTTGATCGGTAGAGATCATTCATTTTTCACTGCACTTGTGTCAAGTGGCGCCTGAGTTGCCATGGCAACACGTTACCACGTGTCCATAATAAATAACCAGTCGTCATAGAGTAGGAAGTCCAGTTGGTGGCTGGTAGCGACCCAACAGCAAGTAAGAAAGACAGACTCTTAACTGTCAGCGCGATGTTAGCTATCAAACTAACACTATATACAGTCAAATGTAGCTAGATTACCCACAATTCTCTGTGCTAAATGGACACAGTACTCAGTCAGTACTGTCCTCGTCCTCTAAGTACACAAACGTGTTCAGAAAGGCCGGTGCCTCTTTTTTTTATAGAGGTTTCGGGATATCGGATGGCAAAAACTATTATGATCTTGTTAGCATGCTGCTAGCAAAGGCACTTCTTCCTGCCTTTCAGTGTTCAAAACAATCTTTATTGACAACTGTCAATAGCGACAACGGGCTGCAGGAGCCGAAGATGGAATCAAACAACAATGAATCTAAAAATATTATCACAGTTTACGTTTAGCTGAAATGAGTTTGTTTCTGCTGTATGTAACTATGCCAACAGAGAGGATGCTGGGAAGAATGGGAGCGCGGAAGAATCCTAAATTTAAAACGGACCTAAAATATTTCATATGAAAATACTCCACTGCAAGTCAAAAACTTTACTCAAGCAGAAGTATTTACGTTTTATCACTGAAATGTACTTAAAGTATCAAAGTAAAAATATTAATTTTACAGTAGTATGATCTGAGAGGTTCACTTTTATGAAGTATAAACATATGTGGGCCTATGTCAATCATGTAGACGTCAAAGAATGAGTTAATCTCGCTACTTTACGCTGTTGAGTGGTTTAATCAAGAATATTTCCGTATCCTGTTTTTAGCATCGCTGTCTTGATCGGTAAAAAGTTAACTCTTCATAAGATCGGCAAGTTTTTAGCTTTTGACTATTTCCACATAATCCAAGCTAGTTTATACATAGGTTATTTATTTGAAGACGTAGGTTGAAGTGTATGAAAATAGAAATCTGAAGAGTAACTAGTAACTCCAGCTGTGGGAAAAATGTAGTCAAGTATAAGGTACAAAATTTCCTTCTGAGATGTTGTGGAGTAGAAGTATAAATGGAAGTCCACTAGTACAAGTATTTCAAATGTGTAACTAGGTAGTGTACTTGAGTGAATGTACTTAGTTACTTTCCACTACTGAGTACCAACAAGGCTTTCGCTTGGATGATATCGTTGGATAACATCATGGCAGCCTAGATGAGTTTGGTTTAAGATCGGATCTGGACCTGATACTAGACGACATTGGTATTCCCACCTAAATCCCTGAGAAGATTCCACTCCACAATCAAGATGAAATTGTCCAGATGTTCCTCCCTCCCACGAAAACTCATCAAAACACAGAGGGAGGTTTTTTTTAAACATTTTTTAAAAAAAAGAACGTTGCATTATGGGTCTAATTGTCTAACTTGTACCCTGTTTCTTTGATTTTCCTTGGGGATGTCTTGATGCTCTGGGGGGCCGAGGGGGGCCGCTGCACTGGCCAGGTCATGTGTGAAGTGTTTAAAAAAAAAGTAAAAGACATAGGACAAAATGCTGATATTTGTAGCTTGTATAGATGTAATAATCACTCTGATATTGTTATTATTTATAATTGAAATAATTATTACTATTAATGTTATTCTGATGATGATTAATGCTTGCTACAGATTTGACCAGTGGTTTACTTTATTGTTTTATTCATCACACTGCAACATGAAATAAATTATTCTTTGAAAGAAAAAAAAAAGATGCTAGCAAATGTAGTGTTTGCTGCTGTTTGGGCTGGATGAAGGTGTAGAGGGCATTGATCATTTGCATTCATCTTCCACACACACACAGACACACACAAACCGAATCACCATCAACCAAAGCAGTAACTTAGCAACATGATGGCCTCTCTCTCTCTCTCTCTCTCTCTCTCTCTCTCTCTCTAGTATATGGGACATGTGATCCCTTGTTGTTGTTGCTGATGAATTGAAAAGAGGAGCGTTCTGCGATTATTGTCAGCACAAAAGCCTCAAAAAGCTGCTGACGCTTAGATTAGCCAGTACAAAGACGCAGGGACACGCACACACGCACATACAAACACACGCAAGCACGCGGCCCGTGTGCCCTTGTTGCCTTACCATCCTCCGCGCACCTCAGCTCATTCTCTCTCACCCCTTTATCACCGAAATAACCCTCTCCATTTATTTTTCTTCAGAGTTATTTTTGTCATCCTCTCCACCACTTAGAGTATTTTTTTTTTAAAAAGTCAAATGAAAAGTAAAAAATGTCTTTATTGTCGATACCCATGATCTTTAATGAAAGTAGCCACAAATCTCTAACATTTTATCCAAGTAAAAAAAAAAACTTAAAGGAACATTACTTTCTTGACATTAAACAAATAGTTTTCCCTAAAACATGGGTGACACAATTATTGACACCACCGGGAAATCCTGTGTTTGAAATGTATTTGAAGGTTATTTCCAGTCCTATTTTATATTTTTAGCTTCACCTGTTTGAGTAAGGCCTCTGAACTTGTGAAAACTGGCTTCCTGTTTTACGTATGCTGTGACTTCCCAGAAAAAACAGCAAAGAAGAGTTGTAGAGCTGCAGTTCATACAACTAGATAATAATGAAGAAGTTTAAAGAGAATGGCGATGCTAAAAATATGCCTGGAAGAGGATGTGTCTACAAACTGACCCAATGCACTTTGTACACGAGTACAGTTGATTGTTAGACAGAAAGTCTCTCTAACCACCATCTGATGGGACTGACATCAAGAAAAAAAGCCTCTGCTGTCATCCACACACAGGTTAAAGCTCCTTCAGTTAGAAAAACACCCATTGGACTTCCAATGAAACAAGGTCAGAGGTCAGATGCAGCCAAAGTAGAGATTTTCGGCAACAAACATCAAAGACGGGTGTGTCGTAGCCAGAGAGAAAATACCCTCATACCAACTGTGAAGTCAGGTGGTGGATCTCTGATGCCGTGGGGCTGTTTTTCTTCTAAAGGCCCTGGACATCTTCTTAAAGACGTGTTTCCATGGACTCCATCAAATACCAGTTGATCCCGGATGGAAACCTAAAAGCGTCTGTCAGGAAACTTAAAGTGGGCCGTGGTTGGACCTTCCAGCTGGACATCGATCTGAAGCTCAACTCAATATCAACCCAAGAATGGTTCAGAGATCACAAAATAAAGTTTCAGCCAGGAAGATCTCAGTAAGTTTTAAAGGAAGTTTTTATAAAGAACATTTGTTTTTTATGTAACGTTTTTTTTTTACTTTGCTCTTGAGTTAAAGGTAAGATTTTTTTAATGAAATCATGGGTATAGACAATAAAGACCTTTTCTTGCATCTCTTTTTGTTCCTCTTTTTAAATGGTACCAATAATTCTGGAAGGCACTCAAACGCCCTCCTTGATCTCTGCGTGCGAGCGCCAAACGTTGTAACTGCCATCACACAATCCCAGCCGCCATCACCAGCATGAGCTGAAGTACCAGTGCGTCTGTTTTTCCTCAACACTCTTAGATATGAAACAAGAAAATGACTCAGGGTGTGTACGACACGGACACACACGACTCTGCGCGCAACTTTAAATACGATTCCAACAACGGCACATTTGGGTGCAATAACAGATATTGTTTACCGGATTCTGCAAATGATTTTTCTATATGAGGAAGTCTGATGGAAACTGGGTTGTCAAAGTATTTTCTAACGACGTGTTTAAAACAATATGTTTTCAACATTTGAGTTTATTGAAAAATATGAAAGATATGAAAAAAAACAACAACATATGTCCCTACATGTCAGGTAAATGCTTCTTTATCAGCATTCAATGTATTTACTCTTCTTACAATCTTTTCTTCTGGACCATTTTTTTTTTTTGCAGTGTTTCTAGTGTTCCTCTGTTTTTTACAGCATGTAAGCTGATTAAACCTCAAAATGTGCAGCTCGACCGAGTCTGCTCTGCTCTCCGTTTTACTAACATGTTGCAAAATCGTTTTCATGAAAATCACAAAAAATTTGCTCAATGAGCTCTATCAGTAACCGTGGCAACTTGATAGTTGCAAAATGCAATGATGCTATTACTTTTTCTTTTTTTTTTCTTTTTAAACCTGTCCTGTCCAGCTGCCTCTGTGTAAAGAATGAAGATTTGGCTGCCTTACAGCAGCCAGACAGATTTTACATTGCAAAGGACGGAGTCTGTCCTCCTCCAGTTCCTAAACTGCATTTTATTTTTTATTAAATTCAATGAGGCGACCGGACTGGAAAGTGGGGCTTGATGGGTTGGGAGGAAGACAGTGGAAAGAAAGAGATAAACATAAGAGGGTTGGGAGAACAAGGGAGACAGCCACAATACAGCGAAACAAACAACATCAACAAGAACAACAACGTAAATGCAATCACATTTATATTTTTTATATATATTATATAAATATATTTATATATATATATATATAATATAATATAATATAATATATAGATATAACATATGTATTATATCTATATAATATATAAATATATATGTTACTATGGAGAGGGATATGTGGAAAGCAGACGAAAATGTGAATTCCGTGAAATGTTCCAGATTCATACAGTGAAATGTTCCAGATTCATACAGTGAAATGTTCCAGATTCATACAGTGAAAGGTTCCAGATTCATACAGTGAAAGGTTCCAGATTCATACAGTGAAATGTTCCAGATTCATACAGTGAAAGGTTCCAGATTCATAAAATGAAATGTTCCAGATTCATACAGTAAAATGTTCCAGGTTCATACAATGAAAAGCTCCGGGTTCATACAGTGAAAAGCTCCGGGTTCATGCAGTGAAAAGCTCCGGGTTCATGCAGTGAAAAGCTCCGGGTTCATGCAGGGGGCTTCAATTTAAACATCAGACATTGAATGATGGTCATTTAAGTTTCTTTAAAAATTAAAGTAAAATGTTGTGTTGGGCAAAAGCCACGACACGACACATTAAGAAAAACGATCTGCAAAAGCCACAAGACTACGGAAGTCTTTAAATAGGACACAAAAAAGTGATGCTTCCCCGGACATGCTTCTTATTTAGTGAATAAAACAGATATATTACACACTTTGTTATATATATGATATATATATAACATAAATACATATACATATACATATATGTGTATATATATATATATATATATGATATTCATATGTATTCAGCGTGTTTGGGAAGTAAAATTCATATTTGGTTTTTTATACACTTGATGAAACGCTAAAATGGCTTCTGTAAAGTAGCATATGTTAATTTAGTAGTTACAAAATCTGTTATTTTGACAACTATGGTATGTGATCAGTCCATATTAAAATGCTAACTTTTCACCCAGTCAGATCCAGAGCTGGATTTAAACCTGTGCCTGATTAGGAACCACCTCTTTCTATTTCCGAAGGCAGAGAATGGGTTCTAAGTCATAAAAACTGCTGCTGCTGAGGAACCCAAACCTCGCTTCTCTAAAAACCAGATCATGCTGACGGGAAGGGAACTATGACAGTGGGCATTAGGACAAATGAATCACTTATGCTGCACCTTAAAGGATATGGACAGAGACTTTTCTTCATACTATCTGCATTTAGTCCCTATTCATGTACATTTTCTGAAAGTGGATGGATACAAACAAAATTGAGCAGTCGACTCATCGGGCTCTAGACGTGAGACATAATGATGTGGCTTTCGTGCCTCAGTGACATCATGATGTGGCTCCAGCTCATCTTTGAGATCATGACATGGCTCTAGTGCCTCTGTGACATCACAACATGGCTCGAGTACCTCTGTGACATCACAACATGGCTCTATTGCATCTGTGACATCATTATGTGGCTCCAGCTGGTCTTTGAGATCATGACATGGCTCTAGTGCCTTTGTGACATCACAACATGGCTCTATTGCATCTGTGACATCATTATGTAGCTCCAGCTGGTTGTGAGATCATGACATGGCTCTAGAGCCCTTATGATCTCATGATGTGGCTCTAGTACCTCTGTGATGTAATGCGGCTTCAGTGCCATCTCCGATGTAATGACCTGGCACCTAAAGTTTGGGCTCAGACTAGAAGAGTTTTAAAACCTGACCTGAACATGAAATCGGGTTGGCAGAACCCAAACACCAATATACATACGATAGCATAACTAGTAATGATACACAGGAGGATGTAGAGATTCCTTCTAAACAACCACTGATTCAGTACAAATACAGGGAGAGAGAGAGAGCGAGAGAGCGAGAGAGAGACTAGGTCTGAACTCGCCTTCTGCTCGTGAAAGCACATCTGAGCAGCGCAACAATAGAACAGCTGTGTTTGTATTGGCCTGCTGATCGTTTCACTCTCAATCACCTCGTCACACACACACGCACACACACCGAGACATAAACACACGGGCTGTCCGTAGAGATCGCCTGACAACGATGCATCTTAGGTAATTGCTGCTATTATTATGGAGAAGGGAGAGACTTTATTATCGAGTTTATTATTAATCCTAACAGATGCCGTGGCTTGTGACGACGCAGACATTAATGTGCGTAACCACAAAATAACACTTTCAGCAAATAATAATATCAATATTATTTATTGGATATTTTTTAGTTTTCATGTCCCTGGTTTACATTTTATACTCTAGAAGAAACTAGGCAATTTATTTATAGGATTTTTCTTTTGAGTGGGTGACTGACTCCAACAATATTCCATCAAACTGCAACGATACGATGTGATTTTATCTCGCCGTCGTGTTTTACATGAAAAAAGAGCAAAAGGCGGTAACAGAAAATCCTCAGCTTAAATGTGGTATTTATAAATGTTGTAAACTGTTCAACAATTATTAACATTTAAAATACCAGCCAATAAAAAAAAGAAAAGGAATGAACAGTAATAACGCTCAAGCAACTACATAAATTAATAACATGACATTAACGCTTCTGCAAAAAAAGTATTTATTTTCTGTAAAAATTAATTGAAATGATTTTGAATGGTTAACTTTTCATCCACTCACCCATCTATTTTCTTCCAATTATCTGGGCACAGGTGGTGGTGGCAGCAGGTTAAGAAGAATATAACAGATGCCCCTCTCCCCAGCAACACTTTCCAGCTCATGCTGGGGGAAGCAGAGGCGTTCTCCAGGCCACATGAGAGATATAGACCCTCCAAAGAGTTCTGGGGGTCTCCTCTTAGTTGGTGTGTCTGGAAAACCTCCACAGGGAGGCACCCTGACCAGAAAAGGAACCTTGCTAAGGAGCAGACGATCCACTTCTGGATATCTGAGCTCCTCACCTTATCTCTAAGGCTGAGCCCAGTCCCCCTACGAAGGAAACTCATTTCAGCTGCTTGTATCCTCACTCTCATTCTTTCTGTTACTACGAAGAGCTCACGACCACATGAGAGGATTGGAACGTAGATGGAAAAGTAAATTGAGAGCTTTGCCTTATGACTCAGCTCTTTCTCCATCACAACGAACAGATACAACGCTTGCATCACTGCTGAGGCTGCATCGGCCCGCTTGTTCATCTCCCGGGGGATTTTCCCATCACTCCAGGACAAAACCCCGAGATACTTAAACTTCTTTGCATGAGGCAGCAACTCACCCCCAACCTGGAAGCATTTCAGAGAACCAAACCCTCAGTTTTGGAAGTTCTAACTCTCATTCCGGCCGCTGCAAACCGATCCAGTGCTGCTGGAGGTCACAGACTGATAAAGAGAACAGAACCACATCATCATCACCCCACTGAGCCCCGGGATCCTGTTCCCTTTTTGCAGCCAAAACCAGTTCTCAGTCATGCTACAGTAGCTCCTCAGAGGGATTGGACAACACTTAACTCCCGATGCACATCAAAGAGTGTTGGGTTCTGGTTCACCGGTTGTGCATCCGTAGAACACTATGGGAGACACCAACTCCTGGAAAAACCCAACAAGAACAGCAATTCAGGAGATGCTCAGATCCAGTCATCCTGCCCGCTGTCACAATTTGACCCTTGTCAAATGGTTATAATTTTATGGCTGATTGATGCATTAAGTCCATTTCAGTACCAATGTATGACCAATTCACATTATTAAGATAAAGAAGCGGTTAAATGTCCCTTTTGGTGAGTTTTACCGCGACGGATTCAAGTCCTAGTTCCACCCCGTTAGATCCGGCTGACCTCAGACTGACCTCAAAGCTCCACTCAGCACTAATTGTGACTCATTTGAACACAGCATCTTAAAGACATTGTTCATAAAATGCCTGATTGGCGGAGCATCGCGGGCTGCGGCGATCAAGGGAAGCTTGTTGTGCAGACTTTAATCAGGCAGCGCTGCGGGTTTATTTGCGTCAGTTCTTTAAGATGGCACCCAGGTGAATGAAGCTAATTGTTGTTTGGAACAGCTGCTCCGACAAGACTTTCCACCTCCCAGCATGCCCCCCACCTCCCACATCTTTGTTTTTAAGATTGGATTCATCCATCTGTCAGGTCACATGTCAGGCATTTATACCTCAGCAATCACTTCTTTATAAGTTAACATCTTTGGGTTGGTGATAACGTTATCGATCCTAATCAAATCCCTCCATCTTCTTTTTAGCCTCCCTCCTCTCTAATATCCTTTTCCTCCTCCCTCCATCGGCGGTCTGCTCGCTAATCAAACACCATCTGTCCCTCCATCCCCAACCTGTCAGGAACAGCTGCCAGCCGCTCTCTTAACAACACTTTTAACAACCGTGCCGCATCTTCCACGGCCCGCCGCCACATCCGGGCGGACATACCCATCGATGGGCCGCCGCCTCCTTTTACGGCTATCACGCCGACGTGGACCAGCACATCTGCAATCGGTGACCAAAAAACCATCCATGTGTAGCGTTTTAGAGTAGAGAAGGAAAAGTTCTATTGGCCTGGTGTTGAACCTAAGAAACCACAGGCAAAGTAAATAAAACGATTCCATAGAAAGAGGAATAATGAGCTCACAGAAGGTATAAAACAAAGGAGGGATGGCGCTCGGTAAACGAGCGGAAGTCTAAATAGTAATCAAGGGAAGAATCAGCCGCCTGCTCAAATAAGGCTTTAGAGCTAATGGTGGGTAGTAAAGGCTCCTAACACGAACACACAAGGATACACTTTCCACGCAAGCACAAACGGAATGCAATCATCTTAAACTCACACACACATTCAACACAACCATCCTTCATCACTCACCAACGCACAACACACATGCACAAAGCGCACTGCTGTCATCGCCAACATGCCAAGACATTTTCAAGTGTTATATCCTCAGGAACTTCCCCAACCAATCATAGGCCAGATGTTCACTAGTGCTTCAGTGCGCGCACACACACACACACACACACACACACACACGCACGCACACACACACACACACACACACAGTGTAGCACGGCCTGGCATCTCAGTCTCCCTTTACGCATATGAGCATTTGATATGAGCCTGAAATGCCAAGTCTGCACTTTCTCATCACACAGCGGGGAAGGAAAAGGGTTGAGGAGGGGCGAGAGAGATGAAGGATGCAGCGAAAGGATAGAGGGGAAGAGAGCTGGAGCTACACGAGGAGGATGATGGAGCTAAATGGCTTAACATCACATAATTAGTAAATGCAAGAGCAGTGGAGCACGCGGGTGCTTCAGGTAAGCGCTATCACCTCGCCATCACACCTTGAGGGAACATTTACATGCTGAGCGATGATGGTTAATGAAGATCTGGTGGGGGTTCAGTCAGGAAGACCAACCCTTTGTACATTCTGGCCATTGCTTATTTCTTCAGGCATTCGCATCTTTCACGCATTTATGCATTCATTCATTTCATGATACACTTTCTTTGGTGACCAATGGTATTGCGGCTGTATGTGCAAAAATGATTCTCTCTCCGCCTCTTGTTCGTTCATCAATCTTCACGTCTCAGCGGTACGGTGGCCGACAGAGGCCACATGTTGTGTTGGGCAAAAGCCACGACACGACACATTAAGAAAAACGATCTGCAAAAGCCACAAGACTACGGAAGTCTTTAAATAGGACACAAAAAAGTGATGCATCCCCGGACATGCTTCTTATTTAGTGAATAAAACAGATATATTTGTTATATTATATATAACAAATATATATACATATACATATATATGTATATATATATATGTATATATATATATATATATGATATTCATATGTATTCAGCGTGTTTGGGAAGTAAAATTCGATTTGATGAAAGAAATCAGCTCAAAATATGAGCTGGTAAATGTGTGTCATCCTGAAGTGTAAGAAAAGATGGAGGTAGCTGTGGCCGACAAGAGGCTGTGTCACATCGCTCGGACACAAGTCGTCGTCTGATCACCCTTGGCCGGGCCGTCCAGATGAAGAAGTCTGATGATCTAAGACCAGAAGCACCTGACGACTCTGGGACTCATCAGGTATGATGTGTCCAAGCTGTAAGTAAAGTCTGGTTTAAACAACACAGTGTTACTTGCACATGCATATCGCTTACGGCGCATGCATGTAAGCGATACAGAGTTGGCTGAGTGAAGCTGCCCGATTACATCAAATCAGGCCTCCCGGCGCCCACCTCTACTGGCAGCACTACAAGTTTGACACCAACCATTCATTCAGGTCATGTGACGTAAAGTCAGTGCAGAGGCGGGTCAATAATGACTACAGAAGCACTCTGTGCTCTTCCCATCAACGCGCTTTTATTACTCCACCGCACCGTTAGGAGTCTACTCACAGTCATGTTTTATTTCACGCTGTCATCCCCTTGGTAAACTTCGGAGCAGGTCAGGGCAGATTTGAAAGTAATTCTAACATAGACTTTAAGGACTGACGGTGTGGGCCGCCAGAACAACACGTTAGTGTTCTTTGGGATGAAAAATGTCGGCACAACACCCTGAAGGAACCTCCGCAAACACGGGGAGAACAACGCTAACCCCATACAGAAGAGCCCGAAGTCCTCAGGTGGATTTGAACCCAGAACCCTTTTGCCTTTGAGGCGAGTTTATTATTTTTGTCCACATTTCATTCACATCCTACAATTTGTTGATTCTCCATGAACTTTCCCACTTTAAACAGGGGGGTTGACTGCAGGAGACATTCAGAGCTGAAAGGAACTACGGACTAACTTTTTTTTTGCAGCGCCACCAATTCATGTCCCCATTTTCTTTTCGGGATTTAATTTAACGAACAATAGAAGTGAAGTGACTTCATTCAAAGCCTCTCTTTGCTTTAAAGAATAAGGGGAACTCAAATATTGAAAACGTTGATTGGAGGACACCCGCGTCTTCTGCTGCAGTCAATGCTTTTCAATTAAAGCTGCCTCATAAGCTTCGCTCAATAGGTGTAAAGTCATTAAAACAATGTCGCATTGTCAACGCCAAAGAAGCAGGAAATTCACTGGTCGGTTTCAAATTTCCAGCGGGAGACGGGAACGATCCAATCAAAGCCACTAAATGCAGATTTTCAGAGACAGGTTGATATTATAAAGAAGTTTTGAACAATCAAAGCCTTTAAACTTTGACTCATCAAAGGATGCTGTGTGTTATCTGACATCCTGAGGGCAGGGACGCGACACCCTGTGATGGTAAAACTCATCCCGCGGAGAGAGACTTCTGCTGGGAGAATCAATACGGGCCGATACACGGGGGGCTAGCGCACTTTGGTACACGCTTTCACTTTGCTCGAGCACACAAACACTGGAGGCAGCGTGTCAGCCACGTGTCCAATAAGGGCATTAAGTCTGTCAATAAGAGCCTTTCAAGAATACCAGGGGTTCTATCAGCAGACCGACACGCCGGGGCAGATAGCACTTGCTCATCTGAGAGCACACATACAAGGGCTAACTTCTCTCACGATGTCCTTTAACCAGAGAAAAATGGAGCGGAGCCTGGGGCCGCTCCATTTTAATTCAGCACACCTGGCTCTCCTGACGTTGGCTCCTCTCTGTGTCGCTCGTCTTTCTCGTTTCACTGCATCTCGGCGGTTAAGACGTTTCGATAAGATGCTTGGATGGGCTCTTTTTTATGTGTTTTAGTTGAAAAAGAAAAAGGAGTGGTTTCAGAAAATGGTTTTGATAAAGGGTTGGATTTTAAGGCATCTGGTTTTTGTATGTATACTCCGCCTCTGACCAAGTGTCAGCTGGGATAAGCTCCAGCCCCTCCTGGGTGGAGCTTATCCACCCAGGAGGGGCTGGAGCCAGAACATGTAATTGACTCCTCTGTGGTGAATATGGCCAATTTATGGCCACTGACTTAAAGAAATCTAGGATTTCTTTAAGTCAGTGGCCATAAATTGGCCATATTCACCACAGAGGAGTCAAGTACATGTTCTGAATGCATATACATTTCTATTTCTAACCACATGAGGCTGTGCATTGTCCTGCACCAGGAGGAACCAAGGGTCTACTGCACCAATGTAAAGTTTAGCAGTGGATCTGAGGATTTCATCCTGGCACCTAACCTCAGTCAGGGAACTTGGAGGTCTGTGAAACCCTTCAAGGATCTGCCTCCCCAAACCATCACTGACCCACCAACAAATTGGTCCTGCTGGATGATGTTTCAGGCAACATAAATGTTCAGCACGGCATCTATAGTCTCTTCCACGTCTGTCACATGGGTTCAGTGAGAACCTGCTCTCATCTGTGAGGAGAACGAGGCACCAATGGAGAACCTGCCAATTTGAGTGTTTTCTTGTGATCATCAACCCAGCTGCACGGTGCTGGGCTGGGAGCTCAGGTCCAACTAGAGGACGTTGGGCCCTCATGCTACCGTCATGGAGACTGGTTCGGAAAGTTGGGTGAGAAACATCACAACATTATTTGCTTGAGGTTATCTTGTACTGAGGAGCAAATACCGGTCCTGCTGCTGGGTTGTTCTTCTACGGTACTGCCCAGCTCTCCTTGTGTACTGGACCATGTCCTGGTATCTCCTCCACGCTTCTGAGACTGTTCTGGTAGACACAGCAAACCTTCTAGTGACGGAACATACGGATGCTCCATCCTGGGGGAGCTGGACTACATGGTCCACATGAATGGGCTGAAGGTACTGGCGACTGAAAACTGGAGAAAAATCAGTCATGAAGGATGAAGAGGGAGAAATGGTCTTTGGCCCCCTTCTGCAGAGTCTTTTGGAGTTTGTCCTATTGCTGCTTCTGTTGTCAAACTGGTGGAGCTTTCATTAGAACCAAAGCAGATGAAACGGATTCACTCTCAAGTCAGTACGGCTTCCTAAATGGACAGATCCAGATCCCAGAGGTTTCCCTGACTGTGGGGGACTCTGATGATCCCCTCATATTTTTTAGCAGTCATTCTTTCTTTGGCTCCCCTTCTGTGAGCAAAGATGTGCACAATGTAATATATCTTTGAAAAGTCTGTCCTATGCCTATTGTGGACATCAAATAAACCTGAGGAAATAGAATTTCCAAATATTGATATTTATATTTTATGGAATTTTGAAATGGGTTGCATAGAAAACCCAAACGTGCGATATTTAACCCTTTTAAGAAGTTACATATACTCTTAGAGCAACAGTTTTGAGCAGAAAAAACATGAACACAGACAAGAACTTATGCCTTGTGTTAAAGAAAATTAAAGGGAAAAACAACCACAAAAAGGAGAGTTATCTTCATTAAGAACCATTTCTATTAAAAAAAGGTCAATAAAATCTAGCCCTGTAAGAAATAACTGTATCTGAATATCCCACAATTGTCCTTGAGGTGGCAAACAAGTCCAGGGCTACTTTTCTATGACGGGTTTCTCGGAAATATAAAATTAATTATCATCGCTGAAAGAAATTAATGCACTGAAAGAGAGGTTGGTGTCACGGGTGTAATAAAAAAATAGAACAAAGGGCAACAAAAATCCAATCAAACGTACGGCTTTGTTGTAAAATTCCATCATTTTATAAACCTTTAATTTCACATGTTCAAACTTCGGGTGTAGTTTGAGTGAATATCAAATCAAATATCGTTATTAATGCCACTCCACTGTAAATTCCACCTGCTCAGAGGGATGAAAGGCCAGCAACCAGGGTTGACGAGGATCAGTGGCGCCAGGACCAGTAGAGCCACAAACGCTAAACGATGGTCCGACCTTGTCTTGACAGCCAACCAGTGGCCTGGTGTTTGAGGGTCCTGGATGATAAATCTCATTAGGGGTGTAACGGCAAACATTATTTTCAGTAGCCTCAGCCCTGCTTTTACTTTTTTAGATAATGAATGCTTAAATTTCAGGGCAGAGTTGCGCTGAAAAAATACAAATGAAGCGGATGTGGCTTTAAAAAACAGTGTGTATTTAATAAAAAATATTTTCAAATAGCAGATCAGAATGAAAAAAAAAAGCACCTTGAAATCCATTAAATTGATCCAGTAGATCCTGCCTCCAGAAGAGGAGAGTGAAGTCTGTCCTACTCTGCTCTCCACTTCACACAGACTGCCTTTCACCTGGCAGCCCTGTGGGTTTCGCTGTTGAACCATTATCGGAATTTCAATAGGGGATCTTTTTTACAAAGAAGATATAAAAATTGATTTTATAAATGCTGCTGAGTTTTCTCAAAGTTTCAATTAAACCAGAAAGATGTCACCCTTTATATTTTGGTCTCCATCTTGCGTCTAAAAAACAGAGGAGGGCCATCTTCCTCTTCCTCTATGGACCAGCCTTCTCTCACTGTTTATATCAATTGAATTCAACCTAAAAAAAATTATGAGGGATTTAAAAACTCTTAAATTAGATATTTAACTCGAAGCTTCATCATCATTTATTTGGCAAAACTGGTGCAGAGATGAAAAAAACTTTTCCAATTCTTCGCACAGCTCGTGGATAAAGCCGTCTCAGGAATTGCCACTAAAGACAAAACGGGAGATTTGAAGCAGCTGCATGAGTGCTAGACGAGTCTCTTAAGCTCAGTGTCCACGCTGTCCTTTTGTTAAGACCCCAGAGCGGGCCAAGGAATTCCATTTATCAAGATACGGATAGGGCTCCTAGAAGAGCCCTCTTCAGAAACACACTCTCTATGAATAGCTCAATGACACACCGGGCATTCTGAGGGAGGAACTCCTCACTCGTGGATGGAAACGGACGGCTACAATAGGTAGCAGTCAGGAGTAGCTTAGGGAGACGAGGAGAAAGCAGGAACATGTGCTCGAGATCAAGAGAGGCAGAGGAGAGGAGGAATCTCAGGCCTCCTGCGCTCGTCCGTCCACACACAAACAGACTACAAATAAGCTCCTGTCTTTGAACATGCGGCGGTCAAGGTTCACCGGCAGGTCATCTGGTTGACTGGCTGAACAGAACATGGAAAATGAACGGCACAAAGACACTTGTGGACAGCTGTCAGTTGGCGGCTAAGCAGGTCCGAGGTGAAACAATGGGGCTGAAGGAGAACACCAAAGAGTTTTATTGGGGTTAAAAGAAGGTTAAGCTCTCAGTTTGGCATGTGCGGCGGTAAATCAGTACCAGACATGCCAAGAATCTTATGTGTGTTTATAATACGCAAACATTCTCTAGCAGCAATTCTTTTTACAGTTAATGAGAGCATCATGAGGCACCGAGGGGCTCTCTCTCTCTCCCTCTCTCCCTCTCTCTCTCTCTCTCTCTCTCTCTCTCTCTCTCCCTCTCTCTCTCTCTCTCTCTCTCTCTCTCCCTCTCTCTCCCTCTCTCTCTCTCTCTCTCTCTCTCTCTCTCTCTCTCTGTCTCCATTCAGCTCTAAATACTGAAGGCTATGAAGGCAGGGAGATCAGAAGTTGTCATAATTCAACGTTTCCCTAAAATTGTTCTTTCTTTTCACTTAATTTAATTTATTTATCCATTTAAAAAAAAAAGATTTCTCTTTTCTTTCTTTTTTTTTTTCAACTTAAGATAAAACAACTAAATAATAAAACATCTTTAGACGAGACACCCCCCACCTGATTTTACATTCACAAGAGAGATAAACCAAAAGAAAAGGCGGGGGGGGGTAACTATTAAATAAAATAATATTTTTTAAATGATAATAATGATAATAATGAGGGACTTTCCACTAGATTGAGGCAAACACTAGTGCATTTACAAAGTCCGGGTCAATATGTTGCAGATTGAGAGTGAACACATGATCCATATAAGGTTTCCATATCTTGACAAAGCGTTCATATCTGTTTGTCTAGTAAGAGCATGGAGTGGACGTGCCTTCCCAGTATACTGTTGTGTTTCAACCCCAAATATATGCTCAAAATATGAGGAACCATATTTTTAATCAGTTAACATGAAGGACCACTTATTAACTTTAAATAATGAACATAACTGTCTACATTTATGTTTCATGAGATTGTATTTACATGGTTCTGAGATGCTGTGCTCAGTGGTTTGGAGGTATTAAACTCTGAATATTCTACATCCTACAGAACAAAACATCAACAAAAGCTGGGATTTTCTGTAAACAGCCTCTCATAAATAGTCTTCTGAACAATTCATTTTTTGCATTGGCTAATTTGTGTTATGTTGGAACTCAGCGTCTCATTAACAAACACTTTTTTAAGTCCCAATGACAAATATGTGTTTAGTGAAATAGTTTATTTGTAAATTCTCGTTTACTGTTTGATTTTGGTTGCGCCATCAATGCTAACTACGTTAGCAGGTATATGGTAACTCCCACTATATGTTAGCATTAAGCTAACAACAAAAGCTAATACTTTTTCCACATTGTTGTGAGGCAGTAAATATTCAGACTGCACCTGGAAGCCTTTAACTCTCCTTTGAAGAACGACTTATCCGCTAAAGTTCAGGGAGAGCAGATTAAAAGGACGAAACTAAACTGCAGCCTCTGGCTGTTCCCATTGGTCCGCAGGTCTGCGTGCTGATAGGGAAGTTAGCCTGTGTAAAGGAAACACTGCAAGCCTGCTCTGGTTGTAATTTCTAAATAAAGGCGTATCTTATCTTGAAAAGAAGACATTGATCGGTATTTTCACTTTCCATAACTTTTCATCTGATTTACATATATGGATCGATGTATCGTTACACCCCTAATAATAAGTAGGCATGAAGTAGGAGGTGCCGTTTGTGGTTGGTAGCAACCGAACAGCAAGGACGAGTATGAAGTTTTGCAGCTGTCAGAAGAGGGCTTGCTTTAAAGTTAACACTCTACAGTCAAACAAAGCTCGGTTATCTCCAAATCCCTCCTCCAAATAGACCAGCCAGACGTTCTACGACGTTCTAGACACCTACGAGTCCTTATGCGCCCCCACATTTTTAAAAGAAAGAGGATTTTGCATGCAGGATGGCAAAAAATAATCAAGACAGTTCCATTATGTATTGTTAGGTGCTAACAGTACAGAAACGAGCCTCGGAGAATTCAAACCAAACTTTATTTACAATCGTCAATAGCGAAAACGAGCTGCAGGAGCTCGTATCGAACGCAAGGATCTGTCCCTGCAGTGAGAACAGACCGATCGTGAGCTTCTTCAAACGTTTGATTCGTACTGTGTGAGTTGAAATCAAAAAGTCACGACACTTCCATCTCTAGAAACTAAATCCAAAAACTACCAAACTTCATTTAGAACTGGTTCCAGCAGGACTAGACCCACCCAGACCTGACACCACCAGCCCATTTCAACCACCTCACGTCAGTGGACCATCTGCAGAAGCTGGGAGATAGGTCATGTCTAATCAGTTGCACATTCCGCAAAAATCGACAGAAATTCCTGAAGAAATAAGAAAGAAGATGACTTAAATAATCAACCGTCTAAGTGAGACATAGCTGATCTAAAGATGGAAAAGACTCGGGACAAAGGTGAAACTTCCTGAGTTCCTCCAAGTGCAAAGGGAAGGTTCACCCACAAAGTCTAAAAACGTTCGAGGAAAACATCCCAGGAACTGCAGGCCTCTCTCACTACCATAAAGGTCAGAGTTCGCCGCTCCAGCAAACACACCGGGCAAAAACAGCGATGAGGAAGAAGCCAGTCCTGATGCAGAAAAACATTCAAGCTAATCTGAATTTTACCACCATGTTTGAGACCTTCATTTCATTTGGATTATATTTTTCCTTTAGAGGATACGAGGGACAAAAAAATGAACCACTTAGACGAGGCAGCAGCTAGTTAACAGAGAAAATGCAATTACATGTCATTTAGAAATTCAAACTGCTTAAAATATTTTGAATAAATTCAATCACATCAATGAATTAATAATAAATATCTTACACAGTCTAAATGACCATAAAATGACAAATCCTTGTGTAATTCGTTTTATTAAAGACCAAACATGTATATGATTAAATAAAATTAGGAGTATCTTAATCAGCAAAGATTAATTAATCCTTCTGGAAGTTTGACTCAGTGGAAAGTCACACTCAACAGCTTTGGTAAAGCATGTTTTAGAAACTATTTTGACTCTTACTAGGTTTTTGGTTTTTTTCTCTCGGCTGTATCAAATTACATAATTCTCTTCAGCAAGTCCTCACATGCTAAGCCAGAAATAGAAATAAAGAATGCCCCTACTTTTGCCTTTTTCACAATAAGTGAACAGGCTGTTCTCAGACACAGGGACATCTAGTGGAGGGTTTCGGAACAACGTTCCTCAACCAGGTTCTGGAGGTGATACCAACAGGTTCATTAACATTGCACACATTTTTTAATGGGAAATAGTGAAAATGAGCGTCACCAAACAGCTGAGCAGCACATTAAAGACTTTCAAGGGGAATGTGAATTCTGCTCTGAAGGAGAATGCCGGGTCGTCAGTCTGTGAGTTGAAGCCCAGACATTAAAGCAGAAGAAGAAAGAAGAAGAAAAAAAAGGTCTAGTCCACGTCTTGACCTGAGCCTTTATGAGGTGCTGTGGGGGGCCCTGAGATGAAAAGTTCATGCTCAGCCGAGAAGAGTGGACTAAAATTCCACAACAGTGATGTCAGAGACGGATCTCCGGTTATCAGGAGGGTTTGATGGGAGCTGCTGCTGCTGAAGGTGGAACAACTAGATATTTAGCTCAGGGGAGTGAATACTTTCTCACATTGGGGATTTAGATATCGGATTAACAGTTTGCCTTATTCAATAAACTTATGATTCCAAACTTTTGCATTTACTCAGGTTTCCCTTATTTAGTTTGATGTAAACACAGAAATAGGAGAATTCTGTATGTATCTACTGTAAATATCTGACATGTTATTTTACTTAATGGTCCTCCTGTTTAGCGTTTAGCTATGGGATACTTTTAAAAAAACTAAGTAGTTAATGAATCTTTGACAAATTAAACAACAGAGTTTAATTGTGATGATGCAGTTATAAAATGTTTTGGGATTACATAACTGTATTTATTACAACGTAATTGTGCCTGGTAAAAATCATTTTGTTCATTAAATTCACTTAGCTCTATTATATAGCACTTAAGGAAGTAATTTTGGTAACTTTAGGACGTAATAATGATTATTTTTCTAATCTTTTTCTGCATTAATTCAACCTAGTTTTTGTGGTGTTTGGTTCAAATACGCTCCTGAATATCATCTACATCCTATTTAAAAGCCACAGATTGTCTTAGAATGTAACTAGAATTAATCATATTTAGAAATTTTTTTCAAAATCCACTTTGGAGAATAAAATCAGCTTCTTCTGTTTTGGATTTGTTGTAATAAAATTGGCTTCATAGTAGTAATTTTTAGTTGTGATTAAATGCGTTATCATTTTCAGGTGTCTGCAGGGGTTTTCTTTTCAAAGCCTCTCAGGTCGCCTGCTCCACCGTGTCATACAGCAGAGCATGATTTTAGCACCTTGTGCTCTTTTCTGCCCCCTGCCTTTTATCCAGGAGTCCAGATGTGATTAAAATACACAGAGCAAAATAAATAAGGAGAAAAAATAAATAATGAGGTAGTGCAGACTAAGAGTCTAATAATCCTCAGAGTAAGGTTGATAAGGTCAAACATATGACCATAATGGAATGTTTTTCATTATCCCGCCTTTACTTACTTATAAATTACTATGAGATTTTGACAAGACGAACTTTAAAATGGCATTGTTTTCATTGTAATATAATTTACAGTATATCAGCCATTCCCAAACTGAGGGCCGTGGCCCCCTGGTGTTCAATGACGGTAGTGCACGTGGGCTGCCAGAGATGTCTTAAAGTACTAAAACAAAATTATGATTCTGTCTAAAAAAACAACTAAAGAAATCAATCAGAACTCATTTTTGACTTTATTCTGTATTTATAGTGCAGCAAATCGGGACAATAACTTAACTCAAAGCACTTTACTAAAGAGAGCAGGTCTGGAGCTTTTCTAGATCTTTATTCTTTTTATCTATTACTATCAACTAATTGCTCAACTTCATTTTTTTTATGTATATATATACACATATATACACATACACAAATACATATACATATATATATACATATAAACACATCATTTTTTAAAACATAAAGACACACAATATATATGTATGTATGTATATATATATATGTATTTATATATATATATATTTATATATATATATTTATAGATATATATATTTATTTATGTATGTATGTATGTTGGCATGCAGTTAAATATTTATATATATATATATATACATCCAAATTTAGGATTATTATTATAATTATATATCATATATAATTATCTCTATTCTACTCTCCTTCTCATCTACAGTAAATGAAAACTGCTTTTTAACAGGCAGAAACGTTTAGCAGGTCCCGGCCTCCTGTCTCAACAGAATGGTTGAGAGATAGAGAGAGTGAAAGAGGGAAAAGAAAGAGAGGAGGAATGAACATCACTAACAATAATAGCGGCTATATTAATATAAAGACCGCCATTAGTTATATTGTTAACTTCTGTAATAATACTGTTATAAACAAGTATTTAAAATATTTCCTTATTTGTAATCTCAGTTGTTTCTTCTGTGAAGCACTTTGGTTAACTTTATACTGTTTTATTTAAATGTGATGTACAAATGAACTGACTTGACTGTTAACAATGATAACCCAAAAGTTTTATATTATATTGTTTTCCTTGGTACACGCTCTGACATGTGAAATCCTTTTAAGGTATTTGCGTTATTTCATTTTGTCTTTACATTCTTGTTTGACTAACGGGCAGTTTTATTTTTGTGAGGTTTCAGTATAACCTCCACATCCATGTACCAGCTGGGATCTGGTGTAATAAATGCATTATAATGCATATATTAAAAAAAATATACACAAGTTGGCCCGATTCAATTTTCTATCGCAAATAATTTCTTACTTATTGCTGTAAAACATTATGTGTGGATTAGTGATACACACTGGATTGCTGTAGAGACACATCAATGGTCAAAAATATATCAGGAAATACTTCATCTTCGTTTTGTCGGTTTATCGGGAATGTGATTAAATGTTTGGGTTGGCCGCAGATCCGCGGTATTCTTAATCCATCTGGGAATGTCTGATGAACGTTAAACACAATCTGTTTATAATTTAACTGTAAAGGATTTAAACCTATATAGGACTTGCAATAAACCTCTAAAGTATTCCGATAAAATATTGAGGACCCATCCTGTTATGACTTACAGTACGAGGAACACACGAGGAATTGGAAGGAAAAAAAAGTTTCATAAATATAATCTGAATTTAAGCTTTGGGTGACCTGAGGATATAATCTCCCCATAGACCATCTAGTCTTCTTCTAGTAATCCAACTCTACCCCCTCCTCCATCTTCACACCACAAGGCTTGATCTCTCTCTCTCTGACACACACACAAACACACACACACAAACACACACACACACACGTTTCATTGATTGAGTCAAAAGAGGTCGTGTCTCCAAACATCTGAATTGTTTGATTTAAATGATCTTGAGGCCCTTTCTGCTTTTGTAGGTTACTTTCTTCTTTCCCACGAGAAAGAGCTCGACCAATGAGATGTTTGCTTAGAGAGTGCCGATGGAGAAGTACAGAGAAGTACAGAGAAGTACAGACAAGTACAGAGAAATACAGACAAGTACAGAGAAGTACAGAGAAGTACAGACAAGTACAGAGAAATACAGAGAAGTACAGACAAGTACAGAGAAGTACAGACAAGTACAGAGAAGTACAGAGAAGTACAGAGAAGTACAGACAAGTACAGAGAAATACAGAGAAGTACAGACAAGTACAGAGAAGTACAGACAAGTACAGAGAAGTACAGAGAAGTACAGACAAGTACAGAGAAATACAGAGAAGTACAGACAAGTACAGAGAAGTACAGACAAGTACAGAGAAGTACAGA
>VRLP01006496.1:0-22500 GCA_009660295.1 Lophius piscatorius
GCCTTCAAATGGTTCTAGTTTACACCCCAGGACTATGTGCTTGGAAACAACAGATAGACCTGGAGCAGATCTAGACCACTTTATTCCTATTGATCTGAAACAATTAACTTCCCTTATTTCCTCATTCAAAACAACAACCTGTGTCCTAGAACCAATCCCAACTAGAACCTGTCTCCTAGACCCTAGCCCAACCAGAACCTGTCTCCTAGAGCACACCCCAACTAGAACCTGTCTCCTAGACCCCATCCCAACTAGAACCTGTATCCTAGAACCAATCCCAACTAGAACCTGTATCCTAGAACCAATCTCAACCAGAACCTGTCTCCTAGAGCCCACCCCAACTGGTCTGCTTATAGAAAGTTTACCCTTAGTCAGCAACTGTCAATTAGAAATCATCAATATATCATTAAATTCAGGCTACGTACCAAAGTCCTTTAAAATAGCTATAATCAATCCGCTGCTTAAAAAGCTGACTCTTGATCCAGAGGCTTTAGCAAATTACAGGCCGATATCTAACCTGCCCTTCCTCTCTAAAATCTTAGAGAAAGTGGTGGCGGAACAATTGTGTGATTTTCTGCGTAATAATAGTTTATTTGAGGATTTCCAGTCAGGTTTTAGAGTTCACCATAGTTCAGAAACAGAACTGGTCAAAGTTACGAATGACCTTTTAATGACATCTGATGAGGGACTGACCTCTGTTGTGGTCTCTGTTCTGGTCTCTGTTCTGGTATCTGTTCTGGTCTCTGTACTGGTCTCTGTACTGGTATCTGGTCTCTGTTCTGGTCTTGTTGGATCTCAGTGCTGCATTTGATACTATTGACCACCAAATTCTAATACAAAGACTTGAAAACCTTATTGGCATCAAAGACACTGCATTAAACTGGTTTAAGTCATATTTATGTGGCAGATCTCAGTATGTATCTGTTAACAATGAATCCTCCAAGCATAGTAAAGTTACCCACGGAGTTCCCCAGGGATCTGTGCTTGGGCCAATATTATTCACATTATATTTGCTCCCGTTAGGAAACATTATCAGGAAACACTCCATAAACTTTCACTGTTATGCTGATGACACACAATTGTACTTATCAATGAAACCAGGTGAATCTAGTCACTTATATAATTTAGAGGCGTGTCTCAAAGACATTAAGACTTGGATGACCTGAAACTTTTTATTGTTAAATTCAGATAAAAGTGAAGTTATATAGGGACCCAAACACCTTAGAAACAATTTATCTGATGATATATCTACTCTGGATGGTTTGACCTTGACCTCCAGCAGTACCTTGGCCTCCAGCACCACTGTGAGGAACCTGGGAGTTATCTTTGATCAGGATATGACCTTTGACCCCCACATAAAACAGATTTCTAGGACTGCCTTTTTTCATCTGTGTAATATTTATAAAATAAAGAACATTCTGTCCCAAAAAGATGCAGAAAAGTTGGTTCATGTATTTGTTACTTCCAGGCTGGATTACTGTAATGTCCTACTAGCAGGTAGTCCCAATAAGTCTGTGAAGACCCTCCAGATGATCCAGAACGCTGCTGCAAATGTGCTGGCCAGAACCAGAACCAGGTTAAGAGAACTTATCTCTCCTGTATTAGCTTCTAGAATCTAAAATCTAGAACCGAATTCAAAATCCTTCTGCTCACGTACAAAACCCTTAACGGTCAGAACCAACGTATCTGGAGGAGCTCATAGTTCCATGTTGTCCAACCAGAACTCTGTGCTCCCAGCATGCAGGGTTACTGGTAGTCCAAGAGTCTCCAGAAGTAGAATGGAGCCAGAACCTTCAGCTATCAGGCTCCTCTCCTGTGGAACCATCTTCCAATCTGGGTTCGGGGGGCAGAGACCCTCTCTATATTTAAAAGTAGGTTTAAAACTTTCCTTTATGATAAAGTTTATAATTAAGGCTGGCATAAACTAGCTCTTAGCTATGCTGCTATAGGTTCCCTAACTCAGCGAGGGAAGGATATCATTTTTTTCTCCCCCTCAGGTCCACCAGAAGGGAGTTTTGTACTTTTTTCGTACAGCTGAAGTCACTAGTTACTTTTCAGAGTTCATTCTTTCAACGGCATTCCTGTCCGATTGTGAATGTTTGTGAAAACATGAATGATGAAGTGTTTCTTTGGGGCTTTAGAAATCCTCGGTGATCTGGAATAGGATTATGTAGAATAGTTCTGATAATGTAGATCCAACTACAGCACGGAACAGCAGGTAGTTAGATTACTTCAACCTTGAACTATACGGCAGAAACTCTGCGGTTCACATTAATGCAGCACCAGTCTTCTGCACAATGATCCATGATGGAATCCATGCTTCACTGTGGGTAGGATGTTCTTTTCAGCATCAGCTCCGTTCTCCTCCACCAGATATAAACTTTTTTTTGTTTTTAAATCCAATACACTGAACCAGTTTGAGTGTGAACAAACATCATGTGTCGTCTCTGTGGATTCTGCTTAGTCATCACAGTGTTCTTATTGATTTGGCAGATGTGACGGTCGGTCTGAGGATGACGTTTGGAACGGTACCTGATTTCATTTTTTGGTTCAAATACTTATAAATAATAAATAATCCTAGAACAGTTTACAGGAGGGAAGTGAAGCCTTCATCTCCGCTGCCTGAACAGAATTATTACTATTTCACCGCTTCAAAACAGAAAAATCAACGACATTAATCAATGATTTGAATCATGTCATTGACCTGAAATGAAGACCAACAAATTCTGGGTCCAAATCTGAACAAACCAAAATTTATTTTATCGTATTGATTTACACTCGACAGATATTAAATTGAAACAATGGTGGAAATTATAGTTTCTTTTCAATTGAGTTGGTGGTGGTCAGTGATGTAACCACGACCAGCTGATATTTTTGTAGAAACAAGGTTTGTTGTTATGGACAGGAGGCGGGATCATCTTGTTTGTTGTTATGGACAGGAGCAGAAATATCAGCTGAATAAATTAAAGAGGAGACGCATAAAACAGTAATTGAATCATTAAAATCTTTGACAATAACAAAGGTGATATCAGAACTTCGTCCCGCCTTGAATCAGAGGGTTGACCCGGTGCGTCTCTTTGGTTGGGATCATCTTTGGTAACGTAAAGAACGTCTGGTTGGATCACAGGAAGAAGGTTCCATCCATCATTTACCCGTTGAGTGTCTCTCAGCCCTTGGATCCGGGTTTGAGGGTGCTGAAGGGTTTGGAGTTTCGCAGCGAGCCCGAGATCTCCTGCAGGAAGCCGGCGATGTGCAGATCCTTTTCCGACTTCCTGCCGTCGAAGATCACCACCAGGGTGAAGTGCGGCTCGGGCCGCGTGAGGTAGTAGGTGCTCTGGACTTTGTCGTCGTAGAAGTGCACCACCTTGTCCAGCGCGTTGAGCTCGGCGGCGCGGTCTCCCATCATCATGATGACGTTGGGCCAATGCGTGAGCGGCCGCTCTCCCGACGGCAGGGACACCACGGCGGGGAATTGCTCCACGCCCTTCGGCGCCTCCCTGTAAGAGTGCGGGTGGTGGTAGCCGTGACCCTGGAAGCTCTCCAGCCCGCGGTTGTCAAACACCAGCGACACGTTGCTGGCGTCGTGTTTGCGGATGAAGGAGGAGATTTTGCCGTGATAGTCCGGCGCCGTGCGGGCGGCGAGAGCCCTCATGTCGGCCGGGGCCGTCTGGCGGCTCAGGGCTTCGTGGAAGTAGAAGCTGAACTTGGCGAGGAGCGTCGCCTGGAAGCGCTGCAGCCACACGTAGAGGTGCGGCGGCTGCACGGCCTTCTGGGACTGACCTCCGAACAGATGCTTGCGAGTCTCTTTCTGCCGCTGGAAGAGCTGACCCCAGGCCGCGATCTTGGTGTTGGCGCCGTGCAGGCTGAGCAGCGCGGGAAGGAAACTCCACTCCGACACTTGGGACTGGCAGCGCAGTAACTGGGTCACCACGTCCACCTCGGTCTGGAAGCCCTCCTCCACACGGCCCAGGATGGGGTGATGGAACCTGAAGAAGCAGGCAAACAGGAAGTGCTTAAGAACACACGTGAAAGTCTCTTTCTTACAGGCCGGGTCGTCGGCTCCCACCTCCAACTGGTGGCGAGCTGCTGAGAGATTGCTGACCGTGGCGTTCTGGCTGACTCGTCTCTGGGGGACGGAGGAATCCTGCTTCTGCTGGATTAAGCAGAATCCGTCTCCTCCAACCCAAATCTGTCTCTCTCCCTCACGGCGCTCTAAATGTTTCCCACTAATGTTCGCTTTCTGATAATCACAGCGGAAGAATGCTGAAAGAAGTGTTTGTGTGTTTTATGTGATCACATTATTCCGTTCAAACTGTCTTGGAAGGTTTACAGGAATATATGAAGAATATATCATATATATATATATATATATATATATATATATATATATATATATCTCACTTGAAGCCGTTGTATAGTAGAGTTTAGGGGAACAGTTCACCACAAAGATTGAAAGTCAATCATTATCTTCTCAAACACAGACTGACATCAGGTCAAGTTATTTAGCCTACAAAACGTTCCTGCAGCAATCTGCTGAACAAAAGAAGAATCAAGTATTTATCTAAAAAGAATACAAGTTTAAAGAGCACTTTTCTAAACGGTTCAGAGACGCTCCACGGGTAGAGAAGAGGAATGGAAAAGAACAGGAGACTAAATCAGACTCTGAAATATGAACAGCTGTGGCTCAGATGGAACGTTAGAGGCCCGTCTGAGGAGGAGGGTTCTGAGGATGGATTTGAACGTTTGCAGTGGCTGCATTCTCAAATGTTTTATGTTTTCAAGAAGATTAGGAAAGAAAAAGAATCTACTGCTTCCACAGAGCTCTGCCCACGTCATCCAAGCCTCTAGAAGATCCCAGATAAACGAGACAAGACGTTACAAACACTCCTCTTTTGATCGAGAAGAAAACCCAAGGTCATTAATAACTAACCAAAATGTCTCTTTATCTTCTTTCACACTACGAGACACAACATTCCTCACTTTTCTTTCTGTCTATGTCGTCTGAGAGGCTATAAGGAGCTAACGGCCTTTAAATTGTCTCAAAACCAGATCCATCTGGAAAGCCTTTCAGTACTTAGCAGGAAACCAACGTGGTGAAGCTCCAGAAGCGCTTTGTGGCCTGAGAAACATCACCTGACTGACTTTATATATTTAGGTGAACTGTCCCTTTACAGTCTTGAAGACAAAGATACACACTTGGTGCTGTATTTGTGCAGGACCGCCTCCAGCGTGGTGACCAGCTCCTCTGAGTTGATGCTCTTCTGGCCGCCCAGCGAGTGCATTTTCTCGTACAGGTCGGCCATCTCCATACGGGCCTGCGTGAAGTGGCAGAGCTGCTCCGACAGGTGCGACAGCAGGTCCTCCAGGTAGGAGGCGGAGACCGGCTGATGGTGGCGGCTCATCGTCACCACCTTCCTGAGCTCGTTGTACAGGGAGGTGTAGATGGTTCTGATGGAGTCCTTCCGGCTGAAGAAGGACTGGCTGCCTGCAGAGAGTGTGAGAAATCTTCATGTGCTACAGCGCCGTCTGCTGGTGGAAACATGTAACTACTTTAATCTCACAACGGGTCACGGGTTAGGGAGCTTTATTACTATTTACTGATGATAACACAAATATTGAACTGAATTTGCACAGTTAATTAATTTGCTCACTAAAATCCATTCTTTCCAGCAGCTTTCCAGTCAAAATGTAAGAACAAAGTCCTTTTAAATGATTCTGTTCCGTTGAATCAGCACGGAAAAATGACATCGGAAAAACGCCACAGCTGGAGCGACATGAGGGAGGCACTGATGTTGGTACGCTGGAGGCGGGCCGGTCCGTGAAACATGTCGCCAAGCTCCATGTACAATCTTTAGTAAGAAACGTGGAGACAGCGCGTGGAAAGACGGGAAACAGAAAAACCTAACAGTGCAAACGGATCGGTTCCGTCTCCAACGTTACTACTAATGACAATGATTCTTATCATTATACTAAACAATCTTGGCACACCAGGAAAAAGTTCTGACTGCAATGATCAGCCATAACATTAAAACCACCAGTCGGATATTCTGTCTGCCCACATTTTAAGGCCAAACAGCTCTGCACTGTGAGGGAAGGAGCAGCATTCCACTCGTTTACTTATATGGCCTTATTACAAAAACAAAAAGTTACTCATAGTGTCAGGTCTCAGCACATTTTGACATTAGCTGCGCCTCCGGTTCACACTGGACTCGGCAAAAGTAGATTTAGATAGTAGGTCACTAGCAAACAGAACGAGTCATGGAGCAGCGGATTTTGTCGAAACCTGCAAACTGATGCAGAGCGGTTCCATCATTGTTTTTCTTCGGCGTGAACATACAAAGATAAAAAAGAGAAGAGTCTCCATGCAGCACAAGCTCTGTACAAAAGGATTCTGGCTTTACAATGAGCCACTTCCCCAGAGGAAGACATGATCCAGAGGTTGTGTCAGTCCATGAGGAGGAGGATTACTGCTTATTACAAGCCCTTTTTTGTATTACAGATATCAACGACGTGACTGTGTAGTTTCTCCTTCATCCAGGTCCTGGTGATCCCTGTGGGTTGAATCTGAAGCAACTGGACTTCTGTTTGGGCTTGAAGATGTTCTTCCTCTCATCCAAGAGGCTTCTTCGGGTGGGGCTGGTGGGGAGTTAGAGGTTTTAAGAAGAATAAGCCTCTGGGATGAGAGATGTAGCGTCTTCAAGTGCACAGAAAAGAAGGCCGGTTCTTTTGGATTCAACCACACTGGTCACCGCTCCCAACGTTTTGGCTGCTTTTAATTCTTGTTTAATAATAGTGACTAAACAAACTTTTGTTCAGGATATCTGCTACTTCATTCTTCCACACCAAAACTCTACTACGCCATTATGAATAGTTGGAATTCCAGTTAAAAGACATCTATAACATAAACATTGGAATTATGACTAATCAGAATGACGTCAGAGATCTATAAATAATATCCAGTCTCATACTTAAGAGTTTAATAATAATTCGAATTCCCGATGGTGTCACATGACTAAATAAGGGTTATTATTTTTCATACGGCAGGAACTAGGCAAGAAGAGTTGAAAATAAACCCCAATGGCGTGTTTTTGGTGGTTTTACCCATTTTCTGTCCGAGGAAGGTCAGGTGGTGGTAGGCCTTCTCCGCGGCGGCCAGGTGAGCCAGAGCGGCCAGCAGCGCGGCCCAGATGGCCCCGGCGCTCTTACTGGTGTCCTTTTCCTTCTCCACGTAGTCCTTAGCCCGGTCGAAGGAGAACATACCGAGCTGCGTGAAGAAACTCTCGAGAATGGCCCGCTCCCGGGGAACCGGCCGCAGTTCCTCCGCCTCCATCATCAGTCAGAGAACCGCAAGGTTTACCCGTAAAAAACGACCATTCAGACGGATATAAACTCCCTTTCGCCGCTTTCAGATTGTCTTACATTATCTTTTAATATTCCCAGCAGTGTGTCTGCCAGTGAATGTATTTAAAATGACGTTATTGACAAAAGTGCGCCAGAGTTGAGCTAACTGCTCGAGCCACCGGCGCCATCTTGGATGTAAACACTACGGAAAGTCAGGAGGGACCAAATAAAAGAGTTTAAGGAAACAAATCAACTCTAAACCTTATTTTTGTCCGTTACTGGAATAAAATATCACATTCCACTACAATTAAAAGTGGTATTCAAAACCTTACAAAAAGTCTGTAGATACTGGTATGGAACTAAAAGTGCTTATTGTGCAGTAAATAATGGTTCCTCCCAGAATCAAACATTATGTTTGGATGATTATTGTTGCTGCATTATTGTTGCAAACAACGGAGCTGCTGGAGAAGTTAAAGGTCGTCTACTTTACTACTTCGACTTACTACAGATTTGTGCACACATTTCCAAACACATATTCTAAATATCAGTACATCTTCACAGACTTCTGTGCACAATTCAGTTGCTGAATTCAGAATAAGAAATTCTGCAATAAAATTTAAATTTCTGCAAATCTGTTCAAATCTGAGATCTCATTTCTAAAATCAGTAGAGATTTACAAACTTGTGTAGACAGCAGAAAATCAGTAGACGTTTCCGTATCTCTGTGCACATTTCTTTATCTGGGTAAAACGTTAGAGATGAATTCGATTCCTCTGCACAGATCAACATACCGTCACAGATTCATGAGCATCTTTACAGCTCTGACTAAAATCACAGATTTGATTACACATTTGTACAGATGGAAGGTTTTAGCACAGCTCTGATTTTGCCGCTCATGTTTGTCCCGAACATTTGTGGGTTTTGAAGTGAGACGGCTGGCCTTTAAACGCAGCCACTGAGATTATTTATGCTTCGGTGTTAATTTTGTGGAGTCTTACATTCCTCAACAAAGAAGTACGCATTCTTTCATAAATATAGACACAAACAGAAATCAGAATGTTGCTTATTAAATTACAACTCTGTCAGACAGTCTCATCTATGATATTGAATATAATCATCAACAGCATAATTGTTATGTATTTGAAAGCGTTACAGCCATTGAAACTTTATGGGTGGCGGCCGATGTGCCTGCCGAAACTCAGAGTGCTCCCATCAGGCCAATCAACAAATATCATCTTGCTAAACTGAGATGGAGATTAAGTATGTATAATATAAAAAATGTACCTGCTAAATGACAGTGTTGCCATAGTGACCATGTGAAAATTAAGTGTTCCTTTAAAAAAAAAAAATCTGAAATTAGTAACCTGTTCTGGTTCTTTAAGTGAAGCCTGGCCTGAATGACAAACATTAAACTATCTCCACCAATATCAGGTGTATCTGCCTCACCTCAGTGTCTGTGGAAAGGTAAAATTTAAAACCATTTATTAACAGTGTCTGTAACATGTACCTGTGACTATATGTGAGTTATCTGTTACTATGTGTGAGTAATCTGTTACAATATGTGGGTAATCTGTTACTGTGTGCGAGTAATCTGTTACAATATGTGGGTAATCTGTTACTGTATGTGAGTAATCTGTTACTATGTGCTAGTAATCTGATACTATATGTGGGTAATCTGTTAGTATTTGTGAGTAGTCTGTTACAATATGTGAGTAATTTGTTACAATGTATGAATAAAATGTTACTATGTTTGAGTAATCTGTCACTATGTGTGAGTAATCTGTTACTATGTAGGAATAATATGTTACTATGTGTGAGTAATATGTTACAATATGTGAGTAATTTGTTACTTTGTTTGAGTATTCTGTCACTGTGTATAATATTTTACTATGTATGAATAATATGTTACAATGTTTGAGTAATCTGATACTATGGAAGGTTTTAGCACTAGGAGGTTTTAGCACAGCTCATAGTAACAGAGTGATCTGTTACTATGTGTGAGTAATCTTTTACTATGTGTGAGTAATCTGATACTATGTGCGAGTAATCTGTTACTGGGTGAGTGATCTATTACTGTGTGAGTGATCTGTTACTATGTATGAATAATATGTTACTATGTTTGAGTAATCTGATACTATGGAAGGTTTTAGCACTAGGAGGTTTTAGCACAGCTCATAGTAACAGAGTGATCTGTTACTATGTGTGAGTAATCTTTTACTATGTGTGAGTAATCTGATACTATGTGCGAGTAATCTGTTACTGGGTGAGTGATCTATTACTGTGTGAGTAATCTGTTACTATGTATGAATAATATGTTACTATGTGTGAATAATGTTACTAGGTTTGAATAATCTGATACTATGTGCCTAGTTTCTGTGGGTCAGAACCAGGAAGACTCTCCATCTGGACCAGCTTAACAGACAGTGGACTGCTAAATTTGTTGGTGTGACAGAGGACGATGGAGACAGATGTTCTGCTGTGGAGACCCCTGAAGGGGACAGACCAGAGAAGAGGAAGAGGAAGAGGAGTTTTGGAGATGTTTTATAGAATTCAGTCAAGTAGCAAGACTTGATTCCAAGTTAGTGTCACGATGTTTTTTATGTTCAAACCGGACCTACGCTGTCATCAAGGGTTTATCCCTGAAAAGACCCCGATGGAACCAACAACCCCCCGAATGAACTCCTCCAGTTAAATGTCAAGTCTTTTCAACAGCAGTTCTAGTAAAGAAAACTTTCCAAGATTAAAGATCAGATTAAAATACAGGTAAAATATTCACGATACATTTCTACAACTCGATCCATCGGCACCAACTTTGGGCCAACTCGGATCTGTGGTTGAGAAATTACGGCCCCAAAACTTCCCTCCAGTTCTTCCTCTCACTGAGGTTTATGTGGTATAGAATTTGAAAATGATCCATGGCATCGTTTTTGATTCAGGCGCTGACACGAAGGTCGTGCGGCGACGATGACGAATCCATAATATCCCCCGACTTTCTGAGGATATAATGATGAAGAATAAATTCTGTAAAGTCCAGATGTAGCGCGACAGTTCTGTGACGGGGGGCAGCTCCGGTCCATCTGGTATATATTCTATCCTTCAAACGTTTCACTCTAGGAGACAGCGGCGGGAGTTCTTCTGCCCCCCAACGATGAAGACTTAACGCTGAGCTAAAAACGTTTTTAACCGTATATCTAACCCGCTCTTCGTGCACAAGATGATTCTCCGATTCTCTCGACTCACTTTTTTAACTCTTTGAAACATTGAAAGGGCTCGTTTCAAGTATTTGCTTGTATCCTGTGAAAAAGAGAGACTCCATCTTTCTGCTGCTGCAGAAACAGAAGGTGAACGATGAGCGTAAGAAGGAGAAAAAAGATGCTGCATGTTTTCATCTTGATGCATGATGACGGTTAAATGGGAACAAAAGCAGCTGAAGACAATAATAGTTCTGGAAAGACGAGCAGAACTCTAAAACCGGATCTTTGTTTACTTCACAGTCAGACGTTCCACTTTTCATGTTGGCCAGAGATCAGAACGTTTCATCAACATCTCCTCCGGCCTCACGCCTGGCAGAGACAAGATGATAAATACGCTGTCAAATCAAATCAAAGATAAGATGAGATCAACTTTTATTAGTCCCAGGGTTTCAGCAGTAAAAGGCAACATTATGTACAATTCAATTAAATGTGCAGTTGAAATGTGGACATGTTGAATAGTATGTTGTCCCATAATGCAATGATAAGGGCAAGTGAAGTGTGTGCGTGTTTGTGTGCGTGTTTGTGTGTGTGTGTGTGTGTATGTGCGTGTGTGAGTGTGTGTTACTAACAGTGCTGGTTGAATAGTCTGACTGCTGCAGGAAGGAAAGATCGGTGATATCGCTCCTTCACACACCTGGGGTGATCGGTCACACACCTGGGGTGATCGGTCACACACCTGAGCTGAAGGAGTCTGTCGGTGAAGGAGGTCTCCAGTGCAGAGATGGTGTCCTGCATCGGGTGGGAGATTTTGACCCGGAGATGACAGTTGTGAGTCCAGTCCAGTTTATTGTTCAGGTGAACACCAAGGTACTTGTAGGACGTGACCATCTCAATGTCCATTCCCCGGCAGTTCACAGGTGTGTGTGTGTGGGGGGGCGGGGGATGTGCCTGCGGTAGTCCACCACCAGTTCCTTGGTGTTACCCGCGTTGATCTGGAGGTGGTTCCACTGGCACCAGTGCATGAAGTCCTGCGTCAGTCCTCTGGACTCCTTGTCGTCCCCGTCTGTGATGAGACGGACGATTGCGGAATCATCAGAGAAGTTCTGCAGGTGACACGTGCGTGAGATGTAGGAGGAGTCTGCAGTGTAGAGGGTGAAGAGGAACGGAGCCAGGACCGTTCCCTGTGGGACCCCCGTACTGCAGACAACCACGTCCGACACACAGTCCCGAGTCCTCACGTACTGTGGACGGTTGGTCAGGTAGTCCAGGATCCAGGATGCAAGGAGCTCATCTACTCCGGTCAACCGGTCAAACAGATCCTTGCAATCATCTGACACTGCCGTGACCAAAGAACCGCCCCTCCTCCTGCTTTCTCGAACTCAATTTAACATGAACAACCTGAGTAAACAGAAAATACAACCAACTCCACCTTTCACAGCACCAACCGCAACCGAACATCTGAAAGCCAGATCAAACCCTAAAAGTCCGGAGAACGGCGAGGATCGTGACGTTGTCGTTCTCTGATAGACGCTGGGAATGTTTTGAAAAGCTCGTTTGTTTGTTGGACTGTTCTTTCACTGGGAGTCACTTCTGGGAGTCACTTCCAGCTTTTAAAGCTTAATATCAGCTCATTCAGAACCGCTCGCCCTGCTGGCCCTCAGGGAGAACGCAGGTTTAAGGCGCTGCATCATTTTCTTCTCTGGGGGGCTGCTTTAAACGAAGTGGGTCCGAATGTGTTCATTTGGATCCGATCCACTGTTTTCCACATTAGTCTACTACTCAACATGACTGAAGTAATACCCTAACACGTCCGTGAGGCTGGACCGACGGCTGTAAGGTTCTGGTTTCATGGAGGACTGTTTGCTCTGATGAATCCTCTTACTTTCAAAGGTCAACCGTAGCAAAGTCGTCAACAGACCGAGGAGAAGCTGCCGCGTCGTTTGGCCTGGATAAAGAATTCCCATGTCTTTAATCCACATCTCCAGTCCGGTAACGAACTTCTGCCTCCACAGCTACAGAAACTAAATCTCTCCAAACACTGAGTTGTGGGGGATTTTTTTTATTAATGGATTCTCTGATCTAATGTGACGGTTCCGCTGTCGAGACTGTTTGGGACAGAACTGTTCTTGTGCTTGTCTGCTGTTGGGGATAAAGTTTCTTCCCATGTGATTCTGTGATTACAGGCAGCATCTTGTGCACATAATCAAACACCATCTGACCACCGGCGGGTCCATAACAGAACTTATACTGATGATGAGGTCCACAATACGCTCTGTGGTCCCATCAGTCCTGAGAGGGTTCTGCTGAACCTGCCTGTCATCGGTCAGAACACTGTCACCCTGGGTTCTCCTCAGGTCTCCAGACGCACAGACACGGAGAACCGTTCGTCGCTAACGGAACGTTTGGTCCAGAAAACCATCTTTCACTGATCCGGATTTCCTTCAGGGTGGATCTCTGGCTTTCGAAGACATGTGATACCCGACAGAATCTGAACCGTTTCCAGTCCAGTCTGCTGCTCGTTCAGGTATGTAGGATTACCTCATCCAGAATCATACTTTGATCCAGATAATAATAATAATAATAATAATAATAATAATAATAATAATACATTTAATTTATAATGCACTTTACATTTGGATCAAATCTCAAAGTGCTAACGGGATCACACTTCAATGGGCTGGATCCCATGATGATGTCATCATTTCATTCTTGCCAGCATGTTTCATAAAGTCTGATCCAGATCTGGATCAAAATCTAAACGACTTATCCTTGTTTTTTCCCTACATCTCGACAAGTTTCATCAGGATCCGAAGATCCGTTCTTCATTTTCGGACTAATACTGCTGGAAGGTTTGTGGGTCATGATCTATTTTAGAGCAGATGCAAATACCAAGAAATACATTCAGACGTTTATTACCTTTTATACTTAAATGTGCATTTTTGAGGAGAGTTCTACAAAAGTAGCCCTTAGGGTGAAAGTGTGGAGCTTTGTTTAACTTTGAAGCTACAAAATCATGGCTGACTGTAAAAGATGCATAAATGTACATTTGATTGATTCAAATAAAGATTTTCTTTCCAAGAAAATAAGCTAAAATAGTTGAAAAACACTGATTTTTGTCACAACCATAGAACTTGTTAAGAAAAACTTGTTCTAGAAGAACAATATAATAGTTTAAATGCTCTGAAAAGGTAATTTTATGTGTCAAACATGGATCTTGTAAAAAAAAAAAGAAAGAAAGAAAATCAATTGTTGGTTCTTTAATTAAATGTTAGAGAAAAACGATAAATGTTTGTGTGAATACATGTCACCCTGCTGAACCTCATCAGGTACAATGTGTAAATTAATATATCATGGAACAATCTTTTATTGAGGCGTGCAAAATGTTCTTTTAAGGAACAGACAGAAAGGTAGAAAAATGTACCAAGGTTCAAAGAGGTTCGGTTCTGAACCCGGCTGGGATACTGCTGGAGCGAGAAAGTATCCGTTCCACTTTAGTTCCATTCCTGCACCCTGACTTCTCAGTACGGGGGTCCCAGGAGGGTATGGGGTCGTTTTTAAACCGCCACAGATGCAGTAAATCAATGATTTGTTTGGGTCCAACCACCTAACCTCACAGCGATGCTCCAACAGCCTGAAGGAGTTCCAGAATCAGGGCCTTCAGCGGCTCAACCAGCCGCAGGATGATGCACTCTTTGTGGATCCCACATACCCGAGGGGCACCAACCCTAACCCTAACCATAGCTGTGATTTAGATTGATGGTTTTACTTGATTTAGATTGATGGTTTTACTTTAAATTCCCTTGGTGCAAACGTGGTTTTATTTTAGTGATGCATAAGTTGGAAACGTTTCACGTCACAATCCGGAGAAATTGGGAACTTGAACGCAGCTTTTGCAACCGGTGTCATCTCCTCACCTCTGGCTGACCTGTGGGTCACGTAAACGTAAACCAGACCAGTACCAGTACTGGTCCAAACCAGTAAACCAGAACCCTCTGATTCTTCAGAAGTCTTCAGATTCACAATCTGCACTCAAAGCGATTATCATCACGTGATGGTACGTACAGAGAGGCTTCCTCTGAAATTCTTATGAACAATTCATGTTCCTGTCATTTTAAGAACCGTCCGCGGTTGTTTGCGGAAGTCGGTCCGTTAATTAAATGTTCCGGTCTTCAATTGACTCGCGATTTAGTAGGATTATCTTGTTAGGCATTTAATTATATTTGGTTTAATAATAATCTTTCATGATAATATATTGAACAAATTATATCATTAATTTCGTTTTATATGAAAAATTAGCCTTTAATCCACTTTTGAGAGGAGAGCGATTCTTCCGAACCGGAAGCAACGTTGCACGTAGTTGCCTTTATATCGGCCGTTAAAGAAGTTTGAAGGATAGAATCACAATGGCTCTGCAGAAGAGAGGTACGTTCGCTGAAAACACAGCTTTTGAATTAAATAATATGCCTCTGTTTGAGAAATTTTAACGCGCTTCCTTCGTGTCTGACGGCGGGGCGCCTGTCAGCAGCTAACGCCGCTGCTGCTAGCTTCCTCCGACAATGTCCAACATTCATTCCATTCTCTGCTTCATTTATTTAAACTCAGGATTTATGTTAATGGCAATACATTATTAATTTGTCACTAAAATAACTTACAAATGTGTTGCACTTGTTTTAAATCATTCGTCGGGACGTTCTATCTAATGGTCCCGAGGATACTAATAATAATAATACATTTAATTTATAATGCGCTTTACATTTGTATCAAATCTCAAAGTGGATTATTTGAACTATCTTGGCGTAAATCGTCGCCGTTAAATGAAAAGACACGTATTGGGTTCGTTTACGTTCAGCTGCTGGCTTAAATATTTTAAAGTTGCCTCTAGTGAACTTTCAGTATATTTATTAACTGCTTTTGTTTGACAAAAAGGTATCATGTAATGTAAGTATGTCAGGTGTAATGTATTGTCGTGAGAAACGCTGATATAATCTGCATTATAAATACATTTTGGATTGTTAATTGAACTCTCACCTTCCAATAACTTATAATTAGTTTCCTCTAATGTGTTTTAACGTCCCATTTGTGTCGTTTACGTTTCATACCGTCAATGCTGCGTTCGATTCGCCCATCAATGCTCGGAAAAAACAACGACAATCCCAGATCTCAGAGATTATTCTATGAGTGAATATATTATTATGGCTTGTTCTTATCGGTATGTCAACGATCGTGTTCATATCAGTAAAGCTTGAGTACATTAGCATAGATAAAAGAACAGCAGCATTCATGCATGTTTATTCTTTATACTTCAGTATTTCGTATTTACAATGTGTGGCATTAGTTCTTTTACTCAAGAATAGAATCTGGGCTTTAATCCACCACAGTTTATAATCTAGGTACCAATGTTCCAACAGAAGGTGCCAAGACAGAAAGTAAATTGGAAATAGTCTAGGGTGTAGCCCGCCTCTCCACCAGTCTCTGTCTTTACAGAAAATGAATGAATGAATGAATGAATTGTCTGTGTACATTTTCATTCGTCCAGCTCTGGTAATCCTTGATAGTTGAAGCCGACGCAGCTGGACTTGTGATGGGTGGGGGGTCGGGTTTTTACCCTCCAGTAGTTGTGTGATACATGGAGTCATTAGGTTACAAGAATGTAGTTGACCACAAATCCCTGATGTGGTTGGTAGATAGATAGTTAGATAGATAGATAACCTTTATTAGTCCCACAATGGGTAGAAAGGGTCATGATCATTAAGAGTCATGAGGGACCCGGGCGCTTGATTGTCTGCCGGGGCATTGCGGGAATCCGTTGAGGATGATGATGAAACCGTCTGGGGAGAGATCTTAAGAGTGCATTGTGTGTGAGTGTTAGGTGGGGGCGTAGACCCCCGAACCCCGCGTCAGTGGTGGGAGGTCCGCTGGGAAAATCCCTTGAGTTGGACAGTTAAAGTTCTCTCTGGCCTGCTGCTGTATTGGCTTATCTTTTGGCCCGGCTCTTGTTAGTAGAACTGATTTTTAGAAAGATAGATAGATAGATACTTTATTGGTTCTTAACGTGAAACTGTTCCGTCGCAGGAGTTACATTCAAGCCTCAAAAGATAAGTGGAAATGTAGGCAAAAACAATCAAGTAAAATAAAATGAAATGTGAGAGCACATTCTAGCTACAATCGAGGGCAAATACAGGTCTGTGATGAATAAATAACTATAAAGGGAAAAGAAATGGGCTGAATAAAAGTGTCGTGTCCCGAGCAAATGTAGCTAGAAACCAAACGTGCTGCAGCTTGTGGTAAAGGGTAACAAATAAAACCTCATTTAACAACAATCCTACCAGGAGATCAGGGTTCTGAGCACCGGTGGGTCAACCAGTCTGGACCTGGATAGATGTGAGGGCTGCGGAAGGAAGAGCATCCGGCGTAAAACCTGAGCCAGTGCAGCAAACTCACTGAGGCTCTTCCAAACGGCTGCATCCGTGAAATGAAGATGAAGATGAAGATGTCCTAGATTGGACACGTATCAGATATTAACTAGTGAGGAATTCTGGGTATAGGCATGTAGTGTCGTCATCAGCTAAAGAAACCAGGGCGGGGGGGTGACCTCAACAACCTTCCTAATGTGTGCGACCCACCTGAGCAGCTTAGTTCTGATGACGCGGCTCATGGTTCCTCTCCCCAGAACTCATCTTCTCTAAACACGAGCTCTGAAGTTCCTTCTCCACTGTATTGTTCGGTTGTATTCGGTCTCTTGGGTTCAAAAATAAAATCTTCAGAGTGAAACAAAGGTGTGAATTCCTTCTGAAGGTGTTCTTCCACATGAATGTCAAGGTGTCGTTGGGTTTTACCTCCTTGATCTGGGTTTTTATCTAAGATCTGAGCGTCCTCCTCCTCATCTCTAGATCTTTATTTCATGCATCTGTAACTTGTCTGTTTTGTGTACGAGCTGCTTTAAAGAATCTCCTTCAGTTGGATGAATAAAGTGTAAAATGTCATGATATCTTAACGCAGACAATCCGACAACCTTCAGTTAAACAGAAATGATTGACATCCGTGTCTCTGACCACGTCTCCTGTCCCTGCAGCCCGGTCCGTCCCTCATCATGACCTGTAAGGACGACGTCCTGATGAAGGAGTACATCAACATGATGGCCGACATCATCGTGCTGTGTGCCACCCTGGCGCTCTCCCTCTTCTTCTGGGTGCTGTCCCTCACCATCAGCACCTACTATGGTGAGCCCCCGCCTCTGAGGAATGTTCATGCTGCGGATGAACTCGGCGCCCAGAATGAGAGCATGAGCTCTTCTGACGTCTTCATGCTCGGTTTACAAAGTTCCCCCTTAGAAATAAATACTAGCTTCATTTTGTTTGAAACGGAGTCATTATGTCGATTATCGTCTGGATTCCATTCTTAATTGTGAGACTGAAGCGTCTTTGTGATGGCGTCTGATCACACTCTCTGCTCCCTCTTGGGCACAGTAACATTCTCTCTAGGTTCTGTACAAGTGGAGCAGATGGAGACGGTGGTCCGACTCTCCCGGTTCTAACCGTGTTGTGTGTTTACAGGGACGCTCCAGCCTGTGTCTCCATGGCGATGGTTGTTTTCCATCCTGATCCCCCTGGTGCTGACGGTCCGAGCCCTGAAGAGACGCAGTCTGGACCGCACAGGAGCCCTGGGAGGTGAGTTAGTGTTGGGCCAGTGGACCCTGGACAAATGTGGACCACATGTGAGCCGCCCCGCCTGTGCAGCACAGAAATAGGAGTGAGGGATGGGACACCGCCTTCGCTCCCTGTGTGCATCAGTGAGCCTTTGGCCCCCATGACCCGGTCACCCATTCTCCACGAGTCCTTCCATAGAAGGTTTCTGGGGGTTCTAACCACTGCAGACCAGGAAGACCCGACAAGACACGTGTCCAGGAGATGTTCCGACTTCCCGCCGACAGTTTGTCCTCATCAGAGTCCCCCGCTGTCACAGAAACCGGACGATGGGTGTTTTCAGAGTAGTCCACAAGAGAACCCTCAGCCGGTTTACGTTCTGAAGGGCGTCCATGTTGAAACGTAGGAGCGTGCTGGAAATAAAGTTTTTTAATTCTGCGGCTGTTTGGAAAACATAAGACAGTTTTAATTAAACATGAACCATTGGATGGATTACGATGACGCGGGGTGTTCATAATGTTCTGCTCAGACTTTGATGTCACCGCCTCTGATGATGTCAGTTTGTCCGAGCATAAAAACAACCATGACCTCATACAACCATTAGAGTAATCGAGTATGGAACCAGTGAAACCATCAAAGTTCTGTCCAGTGGTGCTGTTCACTCACACACACACACACACACACACACACACACACACAGAGAAGAGTATTATTGTTTGAAGGCCAATACAAAGTGGTCCTCGGCAGAATTCCTGCGGCCGTAGTAAAGACTATCTCCATCTGAGACCCGTCTCCCCTCAGCATGTGGAACCGGACATCATGATGTCACGGAGGACGCCGCGTCCCCTGAAGGACGCCGCGTCCCCTGAAGGACGCCGCGTCCCCTGAAGGACGCCGCGTCCCCTGAAGGACGCCGCGTCCCGTCTCACTGCTCCAGTCGCCACAAACCTGGGAACACGACAGATCCCAGACTCCTCGGCTCCTGATGAATGTTTCACAGTCTTCTTCACTCCTTCTGTCCTGCCAGCATCTCTTCATGTGGGTTCTTGGATGGGCTTGATGGGAAATCTCTTGGATCTGGATCTCAGACGTGAGGACCACCTTATCAAATAGTGAAAAATATAGACCCTCCTCACTTCCTGTTGGCTCTGGGATGTAAGGTCTATCTTCTCAAACATGTTGCAGAGTTCTGGAGCTCAGTAGATTCTTCTGCTGATCCTGAAGTGTTCATTTTGTGTCTGTTGGCCTTTAGGGTCATTTCTGCTCCAGTTCAGGTTCTGTAGCTCGTTGTTTCTCATTTTCCCCGCTGAGGCGGTCACACATCTGCTTCCTGAAAACGTCTGTCTTTTAATTTGGCATGAAGGTCTCTGTTTCAAGAGCTTCAGGGGTCACATTCTTTCACCAGTGACAAACGATGAGTTGAATCCTCTTCTGTCCTGCCCTTTCAACCTCGACACGATGGCGCTGGAGACGTGAGTGAACCGGGTCTGGGTTCATGTTTGGGGGACCTCTCCCACGAAAGAAGCCGACATGGACACAACAATCCTTTGTGGACGGACCGAGCGACACGAATCCATCGGACATCCTAATAAGAAGGAATCTTTTCGGCTCTGGGCCAAATATGAGCTGTGGGAACATGTTTGGACTGAACCGGAGGCCTTGAGGTCCAGTAAAGCCTTCGTGATGCAGTCTGGACCCCCCAACAGAGGATTTAACAGTTAAGTATGCATGACATCAAAGCCTGTGAGGAGCTAATTCAAGAGGCTTTTGTGTTCTCAGCGCTCCTGGTTGGGTTTGTGTTGACGATGGCAAACTACAGCTTCTTCACCTCTCTGCTGACCTTCTTCATCACCTCCTCAAGACTGACCCGCTGGGGAGGAGCACAGAAGAAGAAGATGGACGCCGAGTACAAAGAAGGTGGGTTGGTGTTGTTTCAGGGCGCTTTCACACCTGTAGGTTCAGACGCAGGTTCGTGGTCAGGAAGGACAGGAAGGACAGGAAGGAGAGGAAGGAGAGCCCAGAGTAAAGAGGAATGATCTCATCTGGACACGAACGCCTCGGATGAGCTGGGGAGTGTTGCTGAGGAGAAGGAGGTTGGGAATACTCTGTTCAGCCTGCTGTCACCAAAACTTGAGCCAGAACAAAACTTTTGATCCGGTTTTGGTTCAGTGAAATGAAAGGATTTTTCCGGTGTGCCGACACCGCTCCTCTCTTCCTCTTCCTCTTCTTCTTCGGTTCTTGGTGGCGACAGCAACAGAACAATAGTTCAGTTTGACCCGACTGGGTTCAATCATCATTGTTAAACCTGAGTCTGGCTTCTGATCCTGACCCTAGTCGTTTCAGGGAAGTTTAAGTACTTAAACTTCCAGTTCAACTTCCAGGTCTTCCAGGTCCAGTTCACGTCAGTAGACTGACGTGAACTGGACCCAATTCTGGACTTGTGTGACAGGGGGCCAGAGGAACTGGGTCCAGGTCTTCTGTAATGGAGGAGTTCCCACAGAACTGGCTCTGCTGTATATGATTGAGGTAAGAACCCGCATAAATTCTGCTGATAAGTCAAATGTTCTGTCCGAGTCTGGGACGTGAGCGGCGGTTCTGTTTCAGGTGGGTCCCGGTGAGATGGCCATTGATTTTGGGAAGCAGTACTCCGCCTCCTGGTTGTGCCTGTCTCTACTGGGAGCGCTGGCGTGCAGCACTGGGGACACCTGGGCGTCAGAGGTGGGACCGGTCCTCAGCCAATCAAAGCCTAGACTCATCACCACCTGGCAGGAAGTTCCAGCAGGTGAGAGGAAGTGGGGGCGGTCGAAACAGATGACGACCCCAAATGAACCGTGATCTAAGAGTGATCCAATGTTTTAGTTTGTCATCTTCATCTGGACTCAAACACGTTATGGTGATGAGTTCACTGACGGCTGGTTCCACTTTCTCACTCTTCTCTTCTTCCAGGAACAAACGGTGGAGTCACTCCCGTCGGATTGGTCGCCAGCTTCCTCGGTGGGGCTGTGGTGGGCGTGGCTTACTTTGTAACGCAGCATCTGCTGGTCGGCGGCCTGCACGCGGTGGACCCTCAGTGGCCGATCATGGTGTACGGCGGCGTGGCCGGACTGCTGGGGTCCATGCTGGACTCGTTCCTCGGAGCTCACATGCAGTACTCAGGTAGCAACAGATGTGAAGGAACGGGAAGAACGTGGAGTTACACCATAAATACTCTGCTGGTGGGCGGGACCGAAGGGGAAGTGGGCTGATGACCCAATCTGGATCAGTACCATTACGTCTGGCGAGATGCCCCTCCCTCAATGAGACATGCTGCTCCCACAGTTTAATAATAATGTTTACTCTTTATTTAGTTTAATAATTACCTCTTTATTTGGTAAATTGAAGTAATCTGGTACGGTGATGTAATCTGGTGTGGTGATGTAATCTGGTATGGTGATGTAATCTGGTACATTGGTGTAATCTGGTACATTGATGTAATCTGGTATGGTGAAGTAATCTGGTACATTGATGTAATCTGGTATGGTGAGGTAATCTGGTATGGTGAGGTAATTTGGTGTGGTGATGTAATCTGGTATAGTGAAGTAATCTGGTATGGTGAAGTAATCTGGTATGGTGAGGTAATCTGGTATGGTGAGGTAATCTGGTGTGGTGATGTAATCTGGTATAGTGAAGTAATTTGGTGTGGTGATGTAATCTGGTATAGTGATGTAATCTGGTGTGGTGATGTAATCTGGTGTGGTGATGTAATCTGGTACATTGATGTAATCTGGTATAGTGAAGTAATCTGGTATGGTGAGGTAATCAGATGCTTTACTTCCTGCTACTGCCGTCTCTAACAGATCAGTGTTGGTCATGTGTTGAGGTGTAAACGGGACCGTTAACGGACCCTCGTCCGTGTGTTACTGTTGCGTGGTGTCCGGTTCTGTCGAACCCAGCAGCTAAGGGGCGACTCGTCTGTCTGTGTCCGTAGGATTTGACTCCAGCATCGGGATGGTGGTGAGTTACGAGTCGCCCACCACAGAGCGGATCTGCGGTAAACCCATCCTGGACAACAACGCCGTCAACCTGTTCTCCTCCGTCCTGGTGGCGCTCGTCCTGCCGGGGCTGGCGTGGGGGCTGTGGCCTCGATAGGTTGGTTCTACTGGACACGGGAAAATCTCCCGGATAAACGGCCATCGCTAGATCTCATTAATTTATTCATGATGATATAAAAAATTGTCTTTCTCCATCATGACTCACATTTTTTGGAAAAAAGCGTGACTTTAGTATCGCAGTAAAAAGCGTTATTAAATGAAACCATTTATAAATCTCTGTTAATATTTGTGG
>VRLP01006497.1:0-28066 GCA_009660295.1 Lophius piscatorius
CGTACCTTATCAGTTAGAGGAGATGGCCAGTCAGCAGGGTCTATTGGAGCAGCAGAAGGAGCGCTTGATGCTGCTGCATCACTGCTGGGTTGTGCTGCTGAGGTGGAGGAAACAGGAGGAGCGCTTGATGCTCTAGGTGGCCCAAGATTTGCTGGGGTGGGACCGAGAAACCATAACAGCGGATTTGAAGAGAGAAGAGGAGTATGTGACACCAGTCTAATAATAAATATGATATGATACATATGATTTCAAGAATAAAATGAAATTAAATAATATAAATGAAAAACCTAGCGAAGCATGCATGATGTTCACTATACTGTACATGTATATGTACAATGTACTTTTTCTGATATGCAAATTATATAAGATTCATTTTTATTGTCATTACAACGAAATGCTGATTAGCAGAATGCGAAGAAGCAGTATACTGCAATATAATATAGATATAAGTTATGCTAAAACATGAATGATGTGCACTTTAACACTGATGTAATGTTTAACACCATAAACACACTTTAGACAATATGAACTGTAACACAACATACAGCTGGGCTTACAACTATAATATAAAAGGGGTGGAAAAGGAATAGCATTTTGATCGACTATTACAAGCTAAGAAAACATGAGCTAACCAGATGTCAACAAAAATGTAAACAAATTTTAGATTATAACACCTGCTGAATATATCTAATATTTCCAGAACATTAACTTACGTTAAAACTAACAATTAACGTAAGCTATTTATTGATTAGCAAACCATGTTATGCTAATGGTTAACAACGTTATCGTTGTTCTGCAACAGACAAATAATGTCATGACATCATCTTTACTGTAACGTTAGCTCTGTCTTTGTCTCGTTTTTCCTCTTCTTCTTTTCTTTTTTTCCTCCCCTGGGCACCAGACAGTTTGGGACGTTTTGACATGTTGTTTGACTTGTTGTTGAGCTTGCCTTGGAGTCACATCAAAAAACGACCACTCCCCCCCGCCCCCAGGTAGCAGGTACAGTCTAATTAGTCGGGGGGGGGGGCGTCTTAGGAAAGTAACGTGTCATCCTTATTATTATTATTGTTCGTATTTAATAGGCTTTGCTATGCAGTTAAATTAATGTGGGCTTATTATCTTTATATTGAGACATAATACCAACTAGTTTTAAGAATAGTGGAAGTTACGTTTTTTTTCTTCCCCCATTTGTGGCGCCCCCTGGATGGACAGCGCCCTTGGCATTTGCCTATACTGCCTATGCTACGGGCCGGCCCTGCATTCATGGAAACGGTATTAACTATTGACTGTTGCCCCTTTCTACAAGATCATGCTTCATACCATACTGCAAAAATGTTTCAGGAATAGTATTACGAGCACAACAGTGAATTCAAACTGTTTACTTTTCCTCCAAATTCCCCACCTCGCAACCTACATCTCGGTGACATATACCTTTTGTTTAGTCCATACTTTGTTGGGCTTTTTTGGTGAAAAATAGGGGACTATAACCAAATCAGACTGTTACAATCTTATACAGCTGTAAAACCAGTCAACAATAAAAAATTGTCTGAGAAGTTTTTTATTGACTAGTTCATACCTAATTGAGATGGGGACTTGCTTAGCCCCAACAATCTTTGCAATAAATTTCAAAGTTGTGTATGTCACTAATAAAGTCTTCTTGATAAAAAATCAACAATGGGTACATGGCGTAATTGTAGGAAGGAAGCTGTCATCTCAGGCACGGCAGCATAGTGTACAGCCCTCAATCTATCTAAATAAATCACATATCACATCTCCACTACCAAAAAAACTCCGAAGACCTCTGAAAAGCTTTTCCTCTTCCATTGTTTTTCCCAAAGAACCTCTTTCATATTTAAGACGTCCGAGGGAGATATTTGGGTGGGTGCAGCAAGAGGAAGGATGTAAAACTGATGTTGACGTTGTACTTGTTTCCTTTCTGAATTCTGGCCGGTTTAATACAAGTTAATTGAGTCCGGAGGAAATACCATGCTTTCACATCAACTTGTGAGATCAATGATACAGAAACTGATCAGAGAACTTAGTGGAATTTGCAGAAGCAATGAGGCACATCAAGAGAACTCTGGCTCAGAGCAACAAGCAAGTTGTATGGAAGTTTTATTCCGATTCTATTATCCAGGGAATAGATCCTAACCCCTTCAAACCTCTTGATCTTACAAACGGCCACATAGTGCGGATGAGCCATGATATAGGTTATTTGAGCAGAATCATATTTTAATCTGATGAAGAGGCAATAAAATCCTAACATGGCGGCCGGTATTATTTATCAGTGAGGAAATTAAATCAATGGCTTCTCTGCTTGATCTGCATTGTCAGGCGATGATGAAGTGCAGCACTGGTTAATAATGCGGCGCATTGACTTGCGACGCAAACACTAAGGTCATGAACATTTTTTAAAGTCAAGTCTTGAGGACAGAGGGCTAAAACAGCCTCGGTGAAGGTAAACTCTTGCAGATCAGGGCGACTTGACAAGGTTTGATTAATCGCCGTGAGAAACCTGGTGGAGAACAGTAGTGACTAATGACCCATGTATGACTGTTGATTTAATCAATCAAGAAAAGGCTCTAACCAATACATTGGCGAAATTCAGCCACACACTTAAACACACACATTCACTCACTTATTTGAACCAGCAGCTGTTAATAGTTCAAACTATTAAGGATTTTTTGACAGGAACGACACTGATGTTAATGAAACACATTTCTTTACTTATTAATTGTGGTTGACTGCATTATACGAAACAAAATGAAAATACAAGAAAAAGTGCTGAAAATAACTATATAATATATAATAATTTGTTACCACAGCTTTTCAACCTCTGCATATGTGTTATACTTCTCCTTATCTGTATACTGAATGAAAGATAGCATAAGGACATTTATTTTCTCAGCAGGCTATTAAGACTTAACATTAAAAAAAACGACTGCAAGGCAATCTTTGCAAAGATGAAAATAAGAGCTAAATGCAGTTCTGGAGGCATGCTGAAATGTCTATCATGTCCCAAACATAAAACTCATTAAATGATGAAATTCAGAGAAGCCAAATCTGTTTGATGGCTGCAGTGTTGAGATGAAAAATGTATAATTAAGTCCCTATGTGATTGGGGCTTGAGAAATCTGACTCTCTGCATCCGGCTGTGTTATGTCAGTGTATCAAATATTAAGAACTTTCATTGACCTGAACTGTTTTTAAGACAAAATATAATAGATCAGTGTTGTTTGTTAGCATTTAAAGTAAGATTTATGAAGGGTTAGACCATAATTAGATGGAGGTTAAGCTGGGACATTTAAATATAATACTAGGATTAATATCTTTCCTCACCTGTAAAATGAAATGTTTTCCATATCAGAACAGCCCAGTACAGTACAGCTTAAGCACTGATTTAATAACAGTAACTGTGTTAACATGTATTGAGGCAATATCAGATTACAGCACATTCTTTATGAATACGATAATAAGGTTACTGCAATAATAGGGTGGCCTTGAGCAATGTAATTTAATAAGGTTATCAATATCTCAAATTACTGTGGCATGTCTTGAGTTTGGGTTTGTTTTCCTCTGGATTGAGTGCATGCAGGTCGGATCAACAGATTATCCAGTGAACAGGGCTCACAGCGTTGTTTCTCTACATGTTATGTTGCATTATGCTGTGTGGTACTGCTATCAAAATATTCACTTTTGTTTCAATTCCCAAACTCCTCTCCTCGCACGAGTCTCGACCTTGGGGGTCTCACTTAAATGTAAGCAGAAAATCAATTTGCACCGGCATTCACAATTTTTTATTTAAAATTTCTGATATATTTTCCACAACTTTTACATGTTTTGCATATATCCTTATGTATTTGTGTGCTTATATATCCTTATATGTATGCGTATGTATATGTGCCCTATTGTATGTGTGTGTACTGTTTTATAGGGTGTTGTGGTACACACTGTGACTTGTCAGCAATAGATTTTTATACTTTGCTAATGTGTTGATTAATATTTAGTTGTTTGTACATCTCTATACAAGATGCTTTTTCAATATAAGGTTATAAAATAATTGACCTGACTAAACTAGCTACACAGCAAAATCAAAAGTATCAACTCAAGGCACACAGGGCCTGATTTACTACGATCCCAAAAAGAAAGTGCTAAATTGCCTGTCAATTAAACAGATTGCGCGTGTGGTTTATGGCTCATCAACTAAGAATAATTGCGTGAATGACTTCAGGTGCATACATGGTGGCGGTGGTACTATTTATTGGAGAGTTTGGAAGGAGAGCAGAATGGACACAAGCGCAAAATTAAATGTGAGTACGTGCACAGGACCACCAGGCAACTGTTAATTGCTGGATCTGGTCTCATGATGGCCATCAGTGACATGGCAAGAGGGATCGAAGATGGGGTATAGTAAGGGGTGGGGTCTCAATCCGATCGGTCCCAAAACGGAGCAGCCCGGGAAATGAGATGGAGAAGAGTGCATAACGCACACAGCCACACATGTGGGAAGTGTTCAATCTCTGCTTCCACATCAAAGGTCATCCTGCTCCAATATGTAATTTTTGGCAAAATTGTGAAACACACAGCAGTCAACGACAGTGTGGGACACTTTTTATGAGCTTTATAGTAGTTCTTCTCCGGTTGGATCCAAATAACAGAACCAGCTTTTCCTCCAAGTATTCTGCACTTTCTGGTAAAAATGCATGACATTAAGACAAACGTAGTAAATGAACATCACAGGTGCAATCAAGTTTGTATGCTTTTTTACACACGTAAACCTTAAGTAAATCAGGCCCATAGATTTTACGTCACACTTTTAAAGTGTCTATACTTGTTACACTAAACTACGCTAAGCTGAACAATACTACTACACGGTTATACTAAACTGTATGAAGTGTTAAATACTTGCAATCTAAAAAAAAATTGCATTAGTGCCTGAAATAATATCCTCATATTTCACAAAATGGAGTTAAGATACTAATAATAATGATCAAACAAAGCAAGAGAGCTCTCTCGGGTCCTCCCATCCAGCCTCCTATTCCATATGAACAGGACACTTTCCCAACTGCACTCCTTTATATAATGGATGTGTAACCACATCACTCAGAGGACATGGGTTATAGCATTCGTTACTTTCTGTCAGTTAGTTGTGCAGCATGGTTCTCGAATGAGACTCTCAACATCTTTCCTCCGTATGACTTTTTTTTCTTTTTTTCTGAGACAAATCAACGGCAACACTGAACACGTTTTTTTCTGAAGTGTCAAAATTAAATGTGTAGGGGTGAAAATTATCTCAGAAATATGTAAAACACTGAAATTTCATCCTGTCCCTTGCCTTTGGCGGTGTCTCCGTGCGGTCCGGCAGCGCTGACGTACTCACTGGGCTGTGGGCCTTTGGAAGATGCTCTGCAAAATGGTTTCTTGTGTCCCCATGTTTCACCTTGCTTTTCAATTTCCCCCTCGATTCCCTTTCCCTCCTGTCTGTTGGTGTGCATATGTGTGGATCTGTCTCCTGATGTCTAGTGTGCCTCCTCCTAGATAGTCGAATATCTTCACCTGACCCCGTCACTCACCTGTTCCCAATTATGTTCATTACATTTTGTATTTTGGGCCTTGTCCACACGTGAGTGGATTGTTTTAAAAAAACATGTTTTTTTTTCTATGTCCACCTGCAACAATATATGAACGGTCTGCATTAATCTCCGTTTGAGATGAAGATTTCTGGAAGGGATAAATGAGCATATCTGAGGCTGTTGCAATCGCCTTGGTGTGATGTCAGCAAATGTGCTGGGCCTTCTTTCTTTACACTATGTAATTCACAGTCGATTCAAGTGAGCATTCTTTTGTGGATGGAGGTACTTTTAATCTGTTCATGTGTGGACTACATTACTAAACTAAAAGCACAACAGTTTTTCCAAAATCCCAGTTTACATATGGACTTAGCCCAAGTCAGTGCCTCCGTCCCTGATTTCGTCATTTAGTTTTTGATGGTTTGTGATTCCTTGATGTTGGTACCTGGATGGTGATTTACTCCAAATTTGGTGCATATGAATAGTTTTTTTGTGAAAAATACTCTTTTCAGATATAACTTCACATTTAATTTGAAGAGTTCAATATGTGACGGATAGTTTTTTATCCACATTTTGTAGGTCACTCCATTGATCTCCCGCCACCTTTGTCACCTGTATTTTGGGTCCCTCTTTTCAAATCTCACAAATTGCAGTTTTAATGAGCAAAGCAATTTGCTAAATCATCAGCTTGGACGATATAACGGTGGCTCTTAAAATGACTTTATAAAATCATGATATACACATATGGATCTATAGGTATCTGGTGTAATCAGATTCTGGACCAACTATCTCAATGCAAGCCATTAAACCCTTAAAAATGGTTATTAATGTTAACCGTTCAATGTGATGGGACTTATAAATGGACATATGTGAAATAGCAAAAGCATAATTATGCTTCAAGTGTGCAAAAATAATTTCAGAGTGCATCTGATTTGTACCTCAACTATAAGCAGACAAATAATTCAATGCTTGTATAATGAAAAAAAAAAAAGATATATTGAACTTACTACCATTACAAGTGAAGGCAGATATACTGGTGCAGATATGAGAATACCACTGCTCATGTACATGATTCAATAATAGATTTCTGACCTGTGGCAATAAATGAATGGAATCGGATAGCTTTGATTTTTTATTCCAAAAAACTTTAAAATAAGTTTCAAGTTCAAGAAAGTAGAATAAGCTTAGACACAATGCAAAGCATCATATACAGACGGATAAAATACATTTTATATATTGCAGACAAGCCGTGGTGGGTCTTACATATGTACATTATGTATGTATGTAAACTTTTATGTACAATCTTTTTTACACATACAAAACACTTTGTGTCTATTTTCTTTGTATATATTTATATATATATATTTATATTTATATATAGAGATTTTTCATATATTCCCCACTAGCATTTGTACTACAATAATGAATAAAAAGAAAAACATTTACATATATGTCAATCCATTTTTCTCTTTTTATATTACAAATGTATTTTCATAAAAATATATCTCTGTACAAAAAACTTTTTTTTTAATTTGTAAGCATGTTCTCTTTTTCACAGAGACACTTTCCCTCAGAAGTCACTCTGCAGGTACACACCACACACGTCCGCCCATGTACGTTTCATTATGCAACCCTTTTGGTGTACAGCAAGACAACAACGCTCCATATTTGTCTTTTACTGTTTTGTTTTTCTGTTGAAGTGTTCACGGGCCATGTTGATTTCTCTCAGGCGCTATGGTTTGTCATGAGTCTCATATTGATGCTAGTGTAGTGATCTACTGGGCAGGCATGAAAAGATGTTTGGAAGAGGGAAAAAAAAGTCATGGGACCTTGTAATAAATTGGTTGCCATAACAAACCTTGAAGAATGTAAGAAGCCTCTCTCTGTTAATATTTTTGCTATAGGTTATTCTAGATAAATTAAACATTCCGTTCCCATTCCAAAGATGACATTTCCATTACCACCCATAAAGGAGGAAATTGGACCTACAGAAGAGTATACATGAAATACATTGCAGAGTGAAATGGAATACATTCAATACTTTTTCAGTAATAACTCCTCTGATCTCAGCTCATATAACCACCATTCTTACATCCATTTATAGAATAAAATCCACCTAAGCTCCTAAGCTCTGCAAAGATACTTCCCCTTCCTCTCCCTCCAATGCTTGGGTTCAGCAGGGATGAATAGTGGAGACAAATTGCAAGAAATTGGCCTGAAATTACAGTAGCGACTGTAGCTTTGTCGTAGCTGACAATATGTGGTTGATGATGAATGATGGGAAATTATGAAAGATAGCTGATACATGACAGGTGGATTGCTTTTTCATAACACTGTACATTGTGGACTGTGCTCACAAGTGAGAGTTCTGGTTGCGGATGAAAATTGCGAAATTTTTCGTCTAGTCCTTTTGTTTTGTGGAATGTACAGTGAACTAGATGGGCAGTCAAAGAAAGTAGCTGTGGTGTGCTTCATTATAGAATGGAGGTTGAGCAGGAGAGGACTCTGTGCCCATCTGATAACAAAAATTAACCCAAGAGGAGCAGAGTTTCTGTCTCAAAATATGCAGAGTGATCTCGGAAGTAGCAATCCGCTATCAAGAAAGGCTTCTATCACCGCTCCATTCAGAACTCGCTGATCCTCATTTTCACCGCACTTGCTGCATGGACACAGATCGGTTATAAACGGGCAAAAAAGCCCACATATGAAGTGCCTATTAATTGAAAACACCCATTTCTGCAGAATTAGTAGATTGATTTTTGAAAATGTTTTGTTCCCTATTAAAACCTCCACAACCAAATGAGGCAAGACGGAGAACTTAATTAAAATTTCCTTATTAATATTGCACTTCTGTCCTAATATTTTTCTGTTTTTGTTGAATGTGCATAACCCTCTTTGGATTAAAGTCCCGACAACATGCACGACATCAACATTCAGCCGAGTATGTTGACAAGCACCAAACAAATATCCTTGAATCCTTGGCCACTGGAAAACAGTAATAACAAGTCGATTGTTAATGTAGGAGGGGAACAAGTTCAGTTTATACCTACAAGATCAAAAACACAGACGCCATGAGCTCCCATTGGCTTCAACAGGTGTTTCAGTGTGCATGTGAGTGTGTGTTTGTGAGGGTAATACAAACATACAAAACCTAACCCGCCAAGGGTTAAAATGAAGTTTGGTTTCTTCAACAAAAAAATGGATTCACTTAAGCTGGTTCCTCATGACACGGGGGTGTGCCAAGGCACTATGATGAACATAAAGTGCTTATTGGAGAATGCAGGAGGTGCATAAAATAATAAAAGTGTATCAACTGCCCATTCAAAACCATTTTTGAATTTAGTGGGACTGAGCCCTTGTTGGTAAAAACAATCATAGATATGTGAGCTGATCGAATTCGAGTTGCCTTGATGCAGAAAGTGAGGGTATCAAGACTTATCTCAAGAGCTAATCATATTTGTTCGACATTTAACGCATCTTAATAACGCGATGTGCAATGCGAGGAAACAAATGGCCTGAACAGAGACCAACTGGAATGCAATGAAGCGATCAGCAGAAATATTTAAAGCAATTTCAGACCATAAGTACATAAAAACGCACAATAGTCACACAAAAGCTGTTAGAGCCAAGTATCAATGTCTTGGAGATAATGTGCGTGCGACCGCTCCTCCCGGCGTGAAATCTCCAGGGTAATTCAATCGTTTCCTTTTCCATCAATTCACGACCAGTGAAGGCAACGGCCAATATTCTATCTGTACTGTCGAGATAAGGGAGAGCTTTAAAAGTAATAAAATTGTAAAAGCAATTACCGACCCACAGCGAAACTGATTGAAGGAACAATACAGTGATTGGTTTCAAAGGACTGGATTTCAGAGGGAAATAATGAACCGTAGGTGATTTTAAAGACTTCATTAAGATACTGTGGGAAGGAAGTTGTTCTGGCCCAACATATATTTTTAGTCTCAGAGTTTTTGGAGTAAAAAATTACTTAAGATTATATCCTATTGTCCTCTATGGTAAAATGAACTCAGGATTTAATACGGGTTCAACAGTAAATCAAGCTAAATCAGAGCCAATTGCATGTAATAGCTCAATTAGCTGCAGTGAAATTCGAGCTCTGTTCACCCCACTCATCATCAACGGGACACTCAGGTTCGGGGATACTAAGTGGTAAATAGCCGAGACCAACGTGCTTGAAAGCCTGTAGGATTCCATTTTCTCTTTTTTAACCCACTCATTTTACTCACACTTACACAGACACACACACAGACACAGACTCACACACACATACACACACACATTGTCATCATATATGTTAAAAAATCCATGAGAGTCCCGCAGTGATCTCTGAAGACAGTGTCTTCTAAACAAAATGTTTTATATATCACGCCGCAGTTGCCACAGAATTAAAGAATGTAAGCATTAGAGGCATAAACACCCTATTTTTTGCCTCATATCAAATTTATCATTTAATGCGTGTGGACAATCAGTATGCTGGCAGCTCCCCTGCTGTAACGGCTAAGAGGTAGCCGTCTGCAACGTTTTTATGATTAGCAAAACAAGAAGACTCTTTATCTCGGTGTAGAAAAAAGAAAAGAAGATGTGAATGTAATCCAGGGGGTACAGATCACGGACTCATCCATTCTTCAGATGTTAAGCACCCACAGCGAAACATGTCCATGACCAACACTTTGATCTTCATGTTCCTGGGGCCAAATGTAACTTCCATATTCACTTAGTAAATACAGTAAAGAACTGCTTCTAAAGATGGAGATGGATGTGAGGGTGGATCTAGGATTAAAAATATAGCAGAGAAATTGACCTGCAGATCGTCACACATGTTGCTCTGTGACTACCACAGCTGTTTTATTTTTGGGGAAATTAGCGAAAAACGAGATGTCTAGTCCCAAAGTGTTTACATATTATTTCCCATTTGACCCAGCTTTCTGTGTACCCCCCCCCTAGAGTGTCTCACAGTGGTGGAGAGAATGTACCTGATGCTCAAGTGAAGCAATGAAGAGTACTGCCTCTTGTTTTCTTCTTTCTTTTTTAGTTAAGACAAGTCGATTCTGAATATCCACAAATTATTTTCTGACACACAAAATGTAAAGCAATTGCAAGTGAATCACCACAAACAAAGAGAAAGCGAATGGAAGTTGAAACAAGAAAATGATCCTGCCTCCAGCTTTAGTTTTCCCTATACATTGATCAGCCATAACATTAAAACTGTGTCATATTGTCCTGCCAAAACAGTTCTGCCATGCATTCTATGTTCAATATTCAGTTGGTTGAGTGGCTGTCCTCCAACACAAAGGTTGATGGTTCACTCCCAGCCCTTGCAGTCTACTTTTCGTTTGAGCCTTGGGCAAGACCCTAAGCCCAAATTTGCTCCCTTGGTGCTTCAGGTGGCTGCCCACTGCTCCTTGGGGATAGGCTGAATGGAAATAATTAATTTGGCTTGAATTGTATAATTGTGTATGACAAATAAAAGGTTGTATCAGAAAGTCTTGGATGCCTTTGGACCTTGCCTCTCGCTCTCCAGTTGTCCCTCTTAAGACCACTTTGATGGGTACAAACCATTTCAGACCAGCAACATCCAACAAGACCTGCTGCTCTGGAGATGTTATGATCCAGTCATCATGTCACTTCAGAATTCTGACATCAATTGTCAGTAGTTATAATGTTATGGCTGATCTATATACATTGGCAGTGTTTATTTCATAAATTTCCAGTGCATTTGGTGATAATCTGAATCCAACTCTGAAAATAAAATCGAATGAATATGGATAATTTCAACAAGTGTTTGGTGTTTGAATCTTTGGGGCCAAAATGGAGCAGAGACATTTTTAGTAGATTGCAGATGCAGCTACTCCACACATGCGCACTCTCTCTCATATATATATATACATAGACTCTCTCCTTCATTCACTACGTGCTTTTTCAGCAGCCCCAGCTACTTTGTAACCCCTGCCCTAAACACAGCTGCATCAGCAAGCAGATTGTGATCACTGCTTTTAAAGAAAAAAAGGAAAGAAAAAAGTGGACTGAGCTCAAATGTAATGACAAAATGTGTATTCCTCCATGGCTCCTTTGATTCTCCCTCAACCAGAGACTTGGGGTCTCCAGGGAATCCCTTCAAAGCCTCAGGAGCAGACGATTGGGGAAAAACATAGTTCCCAATTATTCATCACGGAAAGCGGAAAGCAAGCAGAGAATGAAAGGAGAGCAAATAAAGTAAAGGAACAGAGATAAGAGTGAATCGAAACAGTCCGGAACGTCTCTCTCCAGGACTCACCCGGAACGACACTGAGCAGTCACTGGACCTCTGCACAAAGATCTGTGTGGTCTGCAGGTTTTCTTCACTTAAAATTGATCAGAAGATTCCTTTTGGAATTTGGATTCAGATGGAGGGTGGTGAGCAAAGTAGAGTCTGCTTCCAGTGTGAAATCTTTCCCTCAAAAGGTGGAGAAAATGATCATGAAACCATGTCAAGTTTCAAAAAGACGTCTGTCCATTGTGTTTGTTACAGTAGCTTTTGTCTTCACGTGGTTTCTTTTTTTTTCTTCTTCTCATCCCCTGCTGGTATAAGCCTTTGACTGGAGATGTTTGGTGGATGCGTTTCGGGTAATATTATAATCTTTGTCTTGCCCTCTGCACCAGGAACTACGGATGTCCGCCATCGGCAGGCAGGCGAAGATTTGATGCACGTCTCCTCCCCTCACTAAACCGAGGATGAGAGAATGGATTTAAGGGATAATGGTTGTGGAGGAAAATCAAAGTAAGAGACGAGTCATGGAATTAGAATCTCAAGGAAATGAGGAGTTTGAAAAAAGAAAATGAAAATCAGAAGTATGATGATCCAAAGGGAATTAGAAAATGCAAAATAATGTAAATAAAGATGATGGAGAGAAGATCGAGACGTTAATGAAACTTCCTCATCAGCCTTCGAATATATATATTTAATATCCAATCACAGGTTCTTCTTTCCTTGTTTAATTTCATAGGGAGGGCGAAAAAGGTTAATTTTACAGCTGGAAGTTCAGACACTACGTCTTGTTGCTTCAGCAGTTCTTAAGCCTTAGATGCCACCATGTCCTAAATATTAGTTTCTACCTTTGGATCTATAAAAGCCTGGAGTTCTGAGTTATTTCTTTGTGATATTTTTTTTTTTTCTACCTTTGGAGGAAGCGGTTGCTATACAGCTGTGCAGACTGTGCTGACTGTGAACTCAGTCTCGTTGGCCAGGATGTCAGTGGGCTGCATGTTGCGGTCGTACATCGGGTTCTCAAACGTAGCTCGTCCATTAGTGTTTTCATGGCCCACATATCCATTGAAGGGAACTTTGGGTCTTCTTCTGAAACAAGACAAATCAATGCAATTAGGTCTGAACAAAGGTTGGAATTTTGATAAAGATCAAACAAAAAGTGAGTTAGGAGGGTCCTTAAAAAATGCATTTTTATATAATAAGAAATTACATAAAAATGTTTTCGGTACGAATCCAAATACTTGAAAGACCTTTTTAGATCTGCTTTTAATGTTTAATCAATGTATGTCAATCTGTTATATGTTGTCATCAACGTTGTTTATATGTGCATTTAATATGTGATATTGATGTTGTTTACTATTTTCTTTGCTCAGGAATTATTTGTCAGTACTAGGAAAAGTTTTGTAAATAAACTGCATATTATTATTAGTATATTAATATTAAATTAAGACAACTTGAACTTGAAATTGATCAACATCAGAAGCCAATATGCTAATCAATAATCAATTATAATAATTTACATTTCAACTTTAACTTATGCTTAATGAGACTAGGAAAGGAAGATTTTAATATCAGATATGTGTCCTGTGCTCAGGATTAAAAAGAAAATCAAAAAAATGATTTTCATTAATTGACACTACAATAGAAAACCAAACTAATTAGTTTGCTTCTGGTGGAAAATGGAAATCCTAATTGAAATGAGTTTTTTTTCCAAATTGAAATAAGTTGAATATTTCTGCAGACAGCAGGTTCCATTTATAATTTCCTTTAAGAATTATATGTAGACTAAAACTCAGGTCAGTTTTTAGTTTTTGATATAAAGTAGTATTGTGGTAGATTTAGGTTTCATTTGTCAGAGAGTATAATTATTAATGGTTAGCCAGTTAAAGTAATTAATTAACTTTTGGTTGAACACATCTGAATGCAACACTGTGCAATTTCTCATTAGGGGCTGAATTTTACCCGGCCTCAAACTGTCAAATTTTGAATCTCTGTTTTGCATACTGATAACCCTCTGACCTTCAGTATCTTTGAAAACTGTCCAGCTTCTGTTTTTCGGCAGAAAGTTTGATTCTGGCTTTAACTGATGTTGACTAATGATCCAACTGAGTTTGATTACACTGAATAATGATCCTAATCTCAAAGATACCGTTTTAAATTTACATTATGTTTCCTACATTGACATCCATTCACAAAATATTTTTTAAGTTCGGGTTTAGCTTCTGTACATGCGGATATTGATTTATTTATGCTAAATGGTGATGCTAGCACCTTATTAGCTAGCTAGTAATGCTAGCATTGTATTAGAATGTTGGACAGGAAGACTCACTCATGTGTCTATTGAAAACCTGCTTTGAGTTTGGTTTTTGGAAAGTGTTGCTTTCTTTATTGCGGCTACAAGTCATTCTGACACTTAGAGCAGAGATGATGTTTTTGCACATCATCATGTTTTGATGATTTTTCTTTTCCTGAGGCATTGTTTGACTGCTGTGATGCCAGTTATCAAGAAGGGAACATGTTCGTCATCACATCATCATCAGCTGAATTTAAAGGGAAAATTTACATCCCTATACATTTTGTTTTTACATTCAATACTCTCAACCAATTATAGGCCTGCTCTGCTTCTGTGCCCCAAAAATATTTTCATCAATGATTAATCTAATAATTAGTTTAAAATATCTGTATATTGTCAGATATTTGATCAATGGTAGAAACCAAAAAATGCTTCTTTTCAAATGACACAAGCCCGCAAATAGCCTTGTGAAGCAGGAGACTTCAAATGTTGCTAAATTAATAAAACTCATAGCATTAATTCTCCATCAATGAACCTTATGTCCATTGACTTACAGATAAATTGACTCCCTATGGATTAAGCTATATTATTTGTACAATCACAGCATCTTCTTAATAGTCACCTCAGCAGTGAGAAATCTGATTGGCAGATTGAGGTTACTCACTCCATTCCTGATTATTCATTCCTGATTATTCAATCACTCACTCTATCGAGTGAGTGATTGAGTGACGCAAAACAATGAAGCCTACTTCAATGTTTTGCGTCTTCACTGTAATGAACAAATAGGGTTTCTTGGCAGGGAGCTATTTGCTTTCTTCAAAGGCGGATATTGTGGTCAACATATGCCTTAACGGACTGATGAAAATCCCTAACAAGTTCATGCATTTTGCAAGATAAACATAAATCTATCTTTTGAAAGAACGCAAGCCAGATTCCCATTTGAAAACTGTCACATTCACTTTTCAAACCTTCCAAATTCATGTGAAATTCACCTCCAAGCAATTTGATTACTGTGCTTAAAGATGGTGAGTGTTAGGAGATGGACTTTACCTGTGTTTGTAGAGGTACAGAGCAAAGCCAGCAATAATCATGGCTATAAAAGGCACTAGGATGGCTGCCGCCACTGAACTGGATGCAAAATTGTAGCTCGGGTTGCTGTGACCTAGACTCTCTGGAGAAAGAAAAGATAGGAGAGGCCCCACTTTAGAATAATTTCTTTGTAAAATGACTTAAGCAGTAAAAATAACAGTTGGTTTTCACCTCTCATCCAAGAGCCTTCTTCTTAGAAGACTCTTGGATGAGAGTTGGAACGTCTTCAAGCTGAGATAAATAAACCGTTATGAGAATTATTTCAAGAACTGATGACCAAAGTTTAAGGGGACTAAGCAGTCATGTTGAAATAAAAGGAATCGCTGTAGAGGAAGGCTCCATTTATATATAATAGACTGAGCAGGCAAGTGAATGTCAAATTCCATTAACCCAACAATGACTCTTAATTACTGGTATCAAACGCCGACAGCTATCAAGTAATTTCATATTCACGCTGCAATTTATGGAGGTGTTTGTCTGCAACATGGCCACAGTGGAGGAGTCACATCCTCCATGTTTGGCCAAGAATGCCAGGAAAAATAAAGGACAAGTGACAAACGAGAAAGGAATTCAATTAGTGGTTTGAGCGGTGTTTGCTGATTAACCCCTGGCTGCATGAGTGGGATCACAAAAACATGGCTGTACTGGAGGTGAGGGCAATAGAATTTTAACAAAACGCCTTATAAACTGTGGAGGATCATTTTCAAATGTCCAACCTGCATCTCAGACTCTCACACAAATAAACCCAACATCCTCTGTCTTCCACTGCGCATATGCACACTTAATCTGTGCTGACACTGGTCAAATTCTACGCTCCTATTTGTCCTGCTTTTGCACCTATGCTTCCTGTAATTCAATCGGTGCTGCAGGCAAAAAGGAGATGCTTCGATCTGGCCTTCCTTTCCCAAAATCTGCTGAAGTCCCTTTGAAATCTGTTAATCTGTTAGCTAAAGAAGGTTTAACTGGATTAGATCAGCAGTTCTCAAACATTGTTAAACGAACCCTGATTGAAATTATATTTATTTTAATTACCCCTGATGAGCGCAAAATACGTTTGGGACATACATAACAGTAATGTGTTCCATTTATTTTACACAAAGTTTTTTTCTATGTTTAGAATACACCACAAATTGTATCACATATTTTTCCCTTACATTGACAAGCGACAAGAGTTGTAACTGAGCTAACGGCCCTCAGCTGTAATGCTGTTATGTTTCAACCACAAAATTTTAATGCTTTTCATCCAGTCATCGTCCAAACTTGCTGCTGACAGTCAATGGTGTTAATTTCCATTTACGGCAGTTGCAACAGTTGCTTTTAAAAAGTCTTGTACCATTGGAAATTATGTTTTTGCATTTCCATTTCCATCTGACTTATTAGTTTAAGAATCATGCATGAGGGATATTAAACAAAAAATCTTTTTGTTTTAAATTACTTTGTAACCTTATTCAAAACTGTAAATAAAGTCTTCCCCCACCACCCAAGACAAAAGATTTAAAAAATCCTATGTATACACTGCAGGACCCCTGCAGTGACCCTAGAAGTAAGCATACCCCAATTTGAGAATGAAATCTGTGTCACATACATCCTCATGTCATCATGACATCACCCATTGGTGTGGATAACTGTATTTCAGGCCTTAATGGTCTCATTATGGAAACTGCCTTCTTCTTTTTTTAGACCAGCAGTGACCATAATGAGTCATTGGAGCTGGGGATGATACTAATTGCTACACTTGTTTCGGACTGACAACCCAAGGACGCGGCGTAGTTTAACAACATTTCAGTAGTATCACTAAACTTAATCCTTCCCTGCTTCATGTGTTTATTTCACTCTAAATGAGAATATCATTTAAAAATCAACAATCAGCTTCAATTTTCCAACCCAGGGGCAACGTCTACACTCCTTATGGTCTATGGTCACACAGAGAATAGGGAATAAAATATCTAATTTGTAGAGCTTTGAAGCTTCAGCGGCATAGTGGTTAATATTGTTGTTGGCAAAAGGGCTCTAGTTTCAAATCCAACACTAGGGGGCTTTTTACAAAAAACACCATCTTGTATTTATCGTAGACTGAATCACATATCACTCTTCTCAAATAGATCAAATTTAACTTGCAAGGGGGAGCTGTTTTACGCCACTATTTTTCTACATAACTTAAGGTTGGAAGTTGGAAGTTGGAGGTTGAAGGTTGTTCATGTGGACCCTCATCTATTGTGCGCTTAGGCCTTGTTTCTTCTCTGTGTTCCATGTTGATTCCTTAAGTAACTACTTAAAAATTCAAATCTCTTAAACAGCACTCCTGCCAACTTCTGTGGTCTGCATTTTGGGCCCCGTTTTTTGAACAAAAAAAAATTAGATACAGTCTCCCGGCCGAAGGGCTTCGTACTTATAGCGGTCTCTGTAACCAAGTGGTCAGCTCACTCACCCAGTCTCTGGAGACCAAACTGGCCAAAGCCTTTTCCTCTGACAAATCCCTGGTATACAAAAGAATTGGATGAAGAGATGTAGGACACCTAGGAAGAGAGAGGAATGGAAGACAGACACTTTATGTGTCACATCCAGGCTTTACAAAGGAGCGTATCATCAAAGTGTCAGCAGCTGGGGCACACAGAAAATGAATTATCAAGTCAAAGGAGATGAGAGATGCTATTATGGGTGACATTTAAAATGACGTTTTCTGCTCAAGAGCACAAACACAATGACACTCTCCGCTGCCCCACATATATACAAACAGACACGGCCACACACACAGACACACAAACACAAACACACACGTGGAAGCACATCAGACAAGGGAGGGATACTCCACTTTGCACAGCAGACTTGTATTCAAACACTCATGTATTTGTGAGGCATGCACTCAAATATACTAAGTGCTGCTATTTTTACTTATCTGGAGAATGTGTGTGCATTTCTAGTAACTGGGGTTGGGGCAGAGTAAAGTGGACAAGGAGGTTTGTTGAGTCCTGATTACCAAGCAATGATTTAACTGACATTTTAATTAAAGAGAAAACTCTGGGTGGGCCCTTCATTTCGCTGAAGAGACAAACGTAGTGTGCATGTATGTTCATGCATATTTTGCAGATAAATAGATGCGTGTTAGTCTGACACCAATATTGAGCTTGGCCCTGGGCTTGCACTTACATGTCCATCTAGGGCCCAGTTGTCTATTTTAAACTTGTTGACAAAGATCTCCACGGGGCCTCTGATCTGGTGGACCTGGAGCAACAGCTGAGCTTCCTCCTTCTTATATGTGCCTGTAAGAAGAAAAGGACTTGCGTTATGTTAAACACTTGCACAGTAAATTAAAATACTAAATCACAGTAACAACTATATCTTCAGAAGAAATATTAGCATCCAAGGATGGAGGCCTGGCAGAAATGTCAGGTCAAAGGGGCCACCGAATAGCAAGCAATAACCATGGCTGTTGTTAAGTAGGATTTCTTTTGGCATGCTCAAGCAGTAGTAACTAAACAAATTTATGTTATATAACAGATACAGCTAAAAAAAAAGAAATCTAATTAGGGTCAAATAATTTTCTTAAAACATGCTTTACCAGAAGTTGAGAAAAAATCACCATTTTCCCATTTAAAACAGTAAAATCAGATTTGATTAATAAATGCCCCCAAAAAATAAGATATGCAAATAAATAATTTTTCCACATTTTGTTCCTCGTGAGGACATTAAAGGTTTCATGTAAGATCTTAACACTGTATTGATATTATTTTAATATTAAGTCATTTAAAACAGATCTTTGATCGGGGGAAATAAGAAAAACAAATTGATTCTTCACCAAAATACTAAATACATAATAAATGCTGACTTTGATTTAAGATGTGATAAGGTAAACACAACAATGGATAAAACTCAAATTAATTTTTTAAAGTCTTAATCAATAAAGGATCTGAGGGAGGAAACCTGCATTTAATGCAAGCAATGATTCTATGATATATATAAATCGTAATTCTAGTCTATTCAATTATAATGATACGAATGGCAAGATATAGTAGGCAACATACAATATTAGTTTCCCTTAATAAATTTATTTGAGATTATCCTATATACAGTAACTTCCATTCTGCTGCTGGCTTCATGAACACACATCAACTGGTAGAGTATATTAATGTACAATTAGTATTGATGCATTACATTAACTCTCTATACTGGATTTATCACCTCACACACTGGACAGATACTCTTGCTTCTGCTGGCAAAACCTGCACTTATTGTCAATATAATTATCATAATTATAATTATATAATACCATATCCCTCATTATCAAACAACACATCATTGCCAGAGTATAGCTCATTTATGTTTTTATTAAATGTTTTATTTTTTGTGGTTTTATGACCTTTAGACAACAATAGAATAACATGGCACTTATTGATCAAGTGTATGATGTGTTGCTACTTAGAGAGAAATCTGGAAATCCTTTCTTATCTGGAAATCCTTCCTGCTGCCACCACAACCCAGCCTCGGATAAGTGGAAGAAAATTAATGGATGGATGGACCCTTTTTCATCGTAAGACAATATGATAACAGTTTATAAACATCCACATAAACAAACATTTTTTTTTATCTGATTCCAATTGCATTAACTGATTGATTCTGCAACAGAAGAGCAATTATCACAGCAATAATCTGAATTACTCTGAATCAGCAATACCACTTCCCTTATAGCAATCATGTAAGTCGCGAAAGCTTTGAAACTGATACTCATGCAAATTTAGGTCTTAATAAACACTAATGCATTCTGGTTGTGCCACAGGGAGATACAATACTATGAAATATCTGCTACTCAGTAACATCAGCTAGATCTCTCCAGTCAGGTATGGCAGGATTTATGTTGAGATCCAACCCAATATAGGAGCTGACTGATGTGAGGATATGGCCATGCAGTGTTCATAGGTGTAAGTTCTACTGGTTTAGGTATACTAACCAGCCAGTTTTAGCTCGACGCCGCTGTGGTCGATTAGTGTCCCATTAACCCTGTGACTGATCGCTTCAAATGCAGTGATGCTGAGCATAGCTGGCTGCTTCTTCCCCAGATATTCATAGGATCCCCTCCACAGAGAGTTCTTAGCGAATACACCACCAGGGACTGGAAGAGACAGAAAAAAACAGGATGTCAGCCTTCGTTCAAGCTGAACATAGGAGGTAATCATTGAAATCAAATAACAGGGTGTGTGTTATCAATGTTGAGTAAGAAGCCACTGGAGTCTAAGATTCCAAACCCAACATGTTTTCGGGTTCAGTAAGCAAGGACATGTTAAAGTCAAGAAGTAACTGTCACGTCATGGTGGTGGATTCATATGACCTTACCTGGTATCTTGGATGGTGGAGCCTGGACTGTCTCCTCTGGGCTCTTACCACTTGGACGATTATCAGCTGAAGAGAGAGGAAGAAAGAAAAAGACATTTTTACAATGTAAACAAGTAAATTACTATAAAAGATCAGATTACCTCTCCAAAACAACAGCTCCATGGTAATTACAGTGACAAGATATCATTATTAGCACTTTCTGTTTACCTCCACTGACTAATAACCCCTTTGATTGTCGTAATGAGGGATGCCTGCGCAAGGATTTGATTCAAGCTTCAGACAGCGGCCCGGCTGTCTCCACGGGCGATGCGGCACAGTCAAACACACTAGTTCTGATGCTTCAGTGGAAGCACAGCAATAATGGTTTACAGCTCACACGATGCCATAGAATGCCACCACAGTAATAAACATCCACCCACATGGACAAACAACGTTTTGATTGCTTTACACAACACTACAAAGAAAGACAGTTCTAATGATGGTAGTTTATGGGCCCAAACTTGCAAAAAATGTAAACCGACACAAACAAAAGGCATGCACACACACTCCCACAGCCTTGTTTTTTATTAGCTGCCTGTCTTTTGAGCTGCTCTTCTATCACTGCGCCCCCAGATGGTGTTAAAATTTTGAATGTGCTAAGGCCAGTTCTCTGTGTCTCCTCTCCTAAGGGTGTGGCCTTAAAAATACCCATCACACCCTATGATTCAGCACAGGGCTGGAATAAAATCTATCACATGGCTATTCGCCCTCTTCTGTCTTTGTCTTTAACCCATTAGCGTTCATCTTTGTTAGATAATTACCAGTTGATGACTTTTATTTTCCTATATGTTTTTAGGCCTACTGCTTGGGGTGTCTTAATGGCAGTCTATTTATCTGCTAGACCCTGTTAACACCGCCTCGCCATTTATAAGAGGTACTTCAGCTAACCTAAACAATGGGTTGCATTGGCGTAATCAGGTTTTGCACCCTCGTTAATGTTTTAAAGCAAGTGTGCCTATGTGAGTGTCTGATTTGTGGTGTACTTCCACGCAGAGTAATTGTGTGATGAATTGGTCACCTTAGCCTGGCATGTACCTTACAATAAGAAAGTGTTAACAGAGCTATACATCAACATTAGCTATATCTCAAATTTCCCATCTGAATCCAGGGCTAGTGCAGAATGTAATGCTTTCAGTGAAGACTTCTGATGGACTATGAGGGGAAGTTCATCCATTCATTTCCTGTAAGTGCTTATGCTGTTCGGGGTCTGGGGGGAAAGATTTCATTATGAAAATGTCCCTTCTCCTGTCACTTCTTTCTTTTAATGTCTGAACATCTGGAAAATGTCAACAAACTGAAAACCGACTGTTTTAATTAAACGTTATAGAGATACAAGTTACTATAGTGCAGAAATGCTAAAAAGCAGGCTTTGATGATTCAAAAGGTAAACTACTCAACCTCATTAAGAGTATTTGGATTAACTCTACCTTTAACATCTAGAGCAGGAACATCCTGATCATGAATGAAGCAATAATATAGTAATAGTTATAATTTTATTACACAATCAGTACACTCAATGTGATACTTTAAGTACATGTGGCTAATATTTCTACATTCATTCATTCATTTATTCTCCGTTACAGCTTATCCTGTTCAGGTTCATCGGGGCTGGAGCCTATACCAACTGGCGACAACTTAGGACAGGTCGCCAGTTCCTCACAGGGCTGACACATAGACACAAACATGCACTCCTATGGGCAATTAATTAATGTTTTGAATACAGGCCTATTACTTAATAAAAAAAAATTATGGTAACAACTTTTATCTGGTCTGATTGTCAATGCAAAAAGTAGTTTAAATGCTTCAGCGAGAAGTTGTTGTGCTCCTCAGATGTGTGGCCATGATCATATTACTTTTTCATGACGCATTGCTTTCAAACCATCGTGGTTTTGTCCAAATTCCGTCATCAGTATATTTTACAGGGAAACCAAAATGCTCACATACTTGTGACTTAAATGATGCAGAGGGCTTTTCAAGTCAGTCGATTCCATCAATCTCAACGCCTGTTACGTGAACACACCTCACTCATGTAACCACACAAATGCATGTGTCAATTCACCAAAACTCTGCACTAGGATTTAGGCAATTATTACTACTTTATTATATAATATTATGCTTAAAATTGTTTAAACAATTCAAAACATTTTAAAACTTGGACTCCTTTAATGTTTATTTGGGGAGGAGCTGGGGGCTCAGTGGACTGAACAGAGACACTGAAGTGGAATGCACAGGAGACGATCGGCTACAGAATAAGTGAGAGATACTCAAAGCGTTACTTTGAGTTGTCGTTAGATTTAAAGCCTGACAGTGACTCAGACATTAACGGAGGAATCTGCATTCATTTTTCCTTAACCTATAGGGTACCGTTGCCTTGGTGCAGGTTTGTGCTTGCTAAGTGCTTTTTCTAGAATTAATTTTTTGGTGGAATTCATTCTGGACATGCAAGTAATATTGCAGAAATAAGCCGAAACAAAAATGCAAGGAGCATTTATGTTGTTGTGTCTTAAAATTTTCAAAATCAAGTATTCCGCCACATTCCTTTGTTGGTTTGATGTAACCATATTTATACCTGCACAGAGAGGTGGTTTCCCTGTCCAGCTCCCATCGGACCTGCAGGTCCTATGCTCTGATCCTCCAGCCAAATAGAAGCCAGGCTGACATGTATAGATGAGCGTGTAGCCAAGGGATGGCAGTTCAATGGCTCTCACATCAGACTGGGCTGGCAGCTCTGGCTGGCTACAGTGGTGGGCTGAAAAAACAAAGAGAGAGTGAGGGAAAAGGATTTAAGAGAACAGGGTTTTAGAGTAAACAGGTAAAAGTGGGAATGAGGAGGAGAACTAGATGGAAATAAATCAGCAGACCAACAGATAAGAAAGAAAAATAACATGTCAAAAACGTTAAAAAGAGAGAGGACTGTAGTTTTGTGAGGTGAAGGATAAGTCAGGATATCTCAGCAGAATATGTTACTGTTAAGGTACTCTATTTCTCAAGGCTATGTTTTCCGCTTTAAGATACGGTACATAACAATACAAGCACATTTTGTACTCACCGATGCACTCGGGTTGAAAACCACTCCAAGTGAGGTTGGGCAGACAAGTGCGAGAAACAGAGCCCTGCAGTAAGTAGCCCTTTCTACAGCTGAACAAGACCGTGCTGCTGATCTGTAACAGGACACGCATCATCATGTGAGCATGTGGATTAGACAAAAAGCATGCATAAGGAAGCAGATTTTCCATGCATATTAGAAAGGTTCATTTAAATGGATTGTTGAAATAATTTGTTTCCAGGTTGTTATTTAAGATTTTTATTCATATATCAAATTACATTAAACTAAATTTTTTTGTTACAGAAGAACAAAGCAGATTGCAAAAACTTTGTGTAGATTCGAGACAGAAACTCATTAGTTTCCCCAAAGACAGAAATATAATCTATTTGGATTATCAATTAATTGTGTCAAACTTTGCCATCCTTTCCAGTTCAGAATAGATCACTCTAATAATAACTGTAATTTTAAATGTGCCTATCAATCACAAATCAATCGGTGTGCTGTTCTCAAATCCTGTTTCCCTTCAGAGTTTTGCTTTTCTCAAAATGAGAAGTATTTTATTCTACCATATATTTTTCAAAGATGGACGTAAAGCATAACGTTATCTTTCTTTATGATTTCAGATGAATGAAAGCTTTGAGTTGAGCTGTGCTCTGCTTTCTCATCACTACTGGAGTGTGTTGTTTTTGTATTTTTCAGTGCTAGCAGATAAGCAATAGCATTTTGCTTAGGCAATAAGCAATAACCTTATAAGCTTATTGCTTATTGCTTATAATAAGCAATAAGCAATATTGCTTACCAGGTGTATTCACACTTGGTATGTTTATTCACACATACCAGGTGTGAATACATGTATTCACACCTGGTAGCCTTGACTGTTGTTCTGATTTCCAAAGAGAGGAGCGCCTGGGTCGCCACAAGTAGTGTGAGTGGGATCTGAAAGACATAGAAATACAGTGATAACTGGTCTCATGTTAAAGCATTTATTAAGTATGTCACCCACGAAGGACCAGTATAGCGTTTCAGAAGAGTTGTATGGAGAAATTACATTTTTCAGAGAAACGTTGCGAAATGCTGAAGGTAGGATGGAAGGCCATTAAAAAATTACTGTCTGCAGACAAAATACATACAAATTCTACAAGTCTGAACCCACTCAAAGCGGCTTATTATACAACTAGACCTACGCTGTCCTCCCTGACAAGTGTATATCCCTGAAAAGACCCCAATCCCCTGCGATGTACAAACAATCCCCATGATTGAACTCCATAGTATTTTTTATTTAACATGGTATATCTCCAAATTTGGACTAAATTGGGCCAATGGAAAAAGAGTTATGTAGGAAATAGAGGGTTTTTTGTAAAAAAAAAGTTCCCCCTTGTAGGTAAAATATGAAACATTAGAGTAAAACACAATGTATACAAAATAGGTCTGACCAGCTCGAGACATATACAAGCCACCTTTCCCAAAATCAATCCAGTACTTTCTCGCACTAAGGTCTTTGTGGTTTAAAGTTTTTGAGTTCTGTCAATAAAAGTGTTTTTGCTATGAAAATATCCCTGTAGTGATACTAAGTGATACTGTTACTGCTTACTGCTAGTAACGCACACACACACACACACACACACACACACACACACACACACACCTACCTCACTTGCACTTTGCACAATGGGACAATACACTACCCAACATGTCCACAACTGCACATTTAATTTAATTGTACATAATGTTGCCCTGTTATTCTATATTCTGTAACATGCTCTTGCTGCTGTAACACTGCAATTTCCCCATTTTGGGACTAATAAAGGTTTATCTTATCTTATCGTATCTTATATAAACCATTAGAGTAAAATATGATATGTACAAGATTGAGCTTCTTTAGCGGATTCATCTGCACCAAATTTGGACTAAATTGGACCAACGGGGTGAGAAATTATGGCTCATACACTTTTGAAGATTACCCTAGTGTTGGAAATATGCAACCGAATACCAAACAAAAACAAAATCACTCCAGATCTCGGTCACTCTAAGATCTATATAAAATATGAATATACCATGAAATTGTTTTTGAGTTATGGCGTTAACACATAGGACCTACAGTGGACGCAGCAGCAACGATTGGAATAATGATTCCATAATATCCCCGATGTTTTGGCGATATTATATATTATATATATATATATATATTATGGGGGTTTAAGTCGGTCTCAGGTTAGCCACCATCAATTCTAGGTGTTGAACAGGAAGTTATAAGGGGACAGGCACTCCAGTGAGTTTAGAGCAGTGATTTTCAACTGGTGGGTCATCTTAACAGTAGGTGGTAATAATGCCCTGTAATGCTAATTGACTACTGCCATTTCACAGTATGGAAGAAGACCTGCATAGCTTGTTATCATATGCTAATTGAGCATGGTGAAACGCAAGAAAGACACCGACTACATGGTGTATATGGTTTTTCAATTTTTACTCTTGCCATTTGCAACAAATAATGAATAGTTGGAGTATGGAATAGTTGATAGTCATGGTATGGAGTCTTGTGCTTTCTGATTCCTGCTTACTGATTTCCTGTTCTCAAAAGAGCATTACTTATTGCCTTATCACTAGCTTCCCACTTTCATTTATAGTTTCCTTTGTCATTCATTTTGCTCAACCATAGCTCCTGCTTATACCGGTTTTCGAGCGAGCTGGTTCTAGGGCTAGTTCGGAGCCAGAGCCTGAGTTAGCACCAGCTCTATGCTTTTCGACGGCCAAAGCACTGGCTCCTAGACCTCAAATCTGGTGCCAAAAAAAGCACCAACCATTTGCTGGTCTAGAGCCAAGAACCAATTATGCCAGGGGCTATTTTGACCAACAAGACCAGTGCAAACACGGAACAGCCATTTTTAAAACAACAGCTGATCATCTTTTTTTCTCCGTATAAAATTAATTACAAAAGTTGTTTTTTTCTGCTCTGGATCTCAACGTAGGCTTGCAAAGCAAGGAATAGCATTTGCCTGGTAACAATGAGCTCCTCCATCTAAGTTGTTGTGCTTGAGTATGGCACGAGCTTTAATGGGTAACGGTATGGCTCTGACTTGGCTCCTTGCCAATAGAAGAGCTTTCAAGTTCTTAGGAGGTGTACGAGTTGAACTAACTAAGCACTGGCACTAGCACCAGCACCGAACTAGCACCAGGTTATTTTTGGTAATGTATTTCTCACCTTCAATATTATATTACTCCCAAAGTTCCAAGGCACAGTTTTACTGAATATGTGTCTAAAGTAGCAGGAAAGGAAATAATCTGTTACTGAATATTGTGGTATACCTGTAAATGTTGTCGAACTGGCTAGTAGTGAATCTTCCTTCCCTACACTGTAAAAACAGATTTGATTGGACCTGGGGTTATATGGGGTTAAATAAATAATCTGGGTTGCTATAATTAATTGCACAGCTGAGGATGGAAAATCAGAATCAATCAAGCTTGTTAGCGAGGTCAAAGGTTTTGAATTCATTAATTCTTCTTTGCAAAAGGCAATCCCGCTGAAAAGTCGGGGATCCTTTGTGTTAAAATGATATAACAAAAAATTTGAAATGGATCAATTTAAAATTTTGAGCCACATAGACACATGGATTGATTTTGAGAAAGGTTGGTTGTATATTTCTGATACTAGCGGACGCTTTATCCCCAAAGATTTCCGGGCCATAATTTTTCAACTATTTATCCGATTTAGTCAAGTCACCTCGAGAAGATTCATAAATATGGTGCATTTCAATCAACTCGAGGAGCTCTGTCTTTATTCATCGTGTTTCACTCTGATAGTTCATATTCTACTCAACAGGGGAACCCTTCACGCTCCCAGCATGCAGGGTTACTTGTAGTCCCTAGAGTCTCCAGAAGTAGAATGGGAGCCAGAGCTTTCAGCTATCAGGCTCCTTTCCTCTGGAACCATCTCCCAAAAAGTAGGCTAAAAACTTTCCTCGATGATAAAGTTTATAATTAAGGCTGACATAAGCTAGTTCTTAGCTATGCTGCTATAGGTTTAGACTGCTAGGGGATCTCCCATGATGCACTGAGCTTTTCTCCCTTCCTCTCTCACTGTCCCTCTTTATACATCCCTCTCACTTTAATGCACGTCACTGGATTAATACATGTTAAATGGATTAATGCATTTTAACGGATAAAATGCATGTTACTAACTTGACTTCTTCCCTGGAGTCTTTGTGTTTTCTCGCCCTGTAAGGTCACATGGTTGGTGATTGCATCTGCTGCTGTGGACCTGCTCGATGTCCACTGATCACAAGATGCTCATGATGATGATTATTGTTATCATTATTGTTATTATTGTATAGTATTCCCCCATAAGCTATCACTATATGTTACATTAATATTAATGTTATTATCAACCTGGGATCCCTGCTGCTGCCGCGGCCCGACCATGGAGCGGTTGGAGAAAGTGG
>VRLP01006498.1:0-28063 GCA_009660295.1 Lophius piscatorius
GGGGACCCCACAGGTGACGGTGTGTGTCCGGGACCTTGAACTTCCAAGGGAAACGTATTCTGTTCTGTCAGTGAGGTAGGATTGAAACCAGTTTAGGGCGGTGGCAGTGAGTCCAATGGTGTGATGTAGGCGGTGTAGGAGTATTCCATGATCAACAGTGTCAGATGGCTCTTTTGACCTTTGGTGTTGCCCAGGGCTACATCCTCAGCCCCTTACTGTTTAACATATACATGCTGCCACTGGATCCTATTATAAACAGGTACAGTCTAAGTTTCAATATGAAATAGAGGCTCAGAATATTCTCAACCAAACAGCTAAGCGAGACAGTAAATGGTTAATGATCATCTGGTGCTGTTTTATTGTAGGATCCCAGAAACAGACAAAAGATGCAGCTTTTGCCAATTATGGCCCAAGAATGGGGGACATGCCACTAGTTGATATCATGCAAGGATTGTAGTTTGCTGTAAATTTTTTAAAAGAATGCTAAAGATTTTTCTCTTCCCTTTAGCATTCATCTAGCTTTTACTTTTTGGAGACATGACCTTCATTGGCACCTTTCTTTGAATGACTGCACTACATTCGGATTATTGTCTTTTACTTGATTTAATGTTGTTTTACTTACTTGTTTTATGTTTGCTATTCTTTATTTAATTTCAATGATTAGTCTGTGTTCTTTCATCCTCAATTTAGCCTATGATAGCCCATACATCTATTTTCTTTCTTTTACTTTTATCAAGTTTATATTTATTTTCTCATCCTGTTTTTATCTTCTTTATGTCATTTCATTGTTGTGGAGTCCTTTGACTTGCATTTCCTGCAATAACTCTACTATAAAAATAAAGTTTATTTTTATAATTATAGTATTATCATTATCAGTAGTTGTATTTGCAGCAGTAGTAGTAGTAGTAGTAGTAGTAGAAGAAGTGGTAGATGTGGTTGTAGAAGTAGTTCTTGAATTTCCTTTGGGATTTATAAACTATCTATAGCAGAAGTAAAAGTGTTAGTGTTGGTATTTAAAGTAATTTTAAAGTTTTTTTTAAAGTAATTAAAATGTACTACTTTTCTATGAAATAAAAAAAAAAGTCATAAAAACATGCTTGACCAACCAATTTTTTCCTTGTGCCCTTTGTCCACAGTATTTTTCTTAAAATTAAAAAAAAAAGGCCTACAGTAAATAAAATATGAACGATTAGAGTAAAACACGATACACACGAGATAGATCTCCTTGAGTCAATTCATATTCACCAAATTTGGGCTAAATCAGGCCAATGATGAAGAGGTCCGAAAAACAGCGTTCTTTGTAAAAAAAAAAAAAGTTTCCCCTAGTGAATGAAATATGAACTATCAGAGTAAAAGACAATGTATGTCAGACACAACACCAGAAAAGACCTCAGCATCACAGTGGAGCAAAGGGATTTCTTTCATTTCCACTACAGTGGCAACAGTTTCCCCCCTCTGTTGAGTTTATCTACGGCTTAAAAAAAACTGTAGTACTGGTGTTATTAAAACTAAGAATAGGGACCCGTCAAAGGATGAGGGTCGAGAACGCACGTGTAGGGAAAACTTAAAAAAGTGAGGAGAAAACTCCAAGAGCACCCCAGAATATCATTTATACATCAAAACAAAAACATACAGCCACACAGTTCAGACCCATCTCAAAAGATAAGGTTCGGTTAGATGGTACATTAAACATGGTACAATCACGACACAGAAACAGAAAACAAATTACAAACACAATGTATGAAGTGACAATATTAACATCTCATTGACATTGAAATCTGAACTCATCCAATAAATGTACATTCAAAATAAGAACTCAATGAATATAAGTGGGATGTTAGTCTTTTAGATTAGCCATGGAAGAGTCACCTAATCTACATCCGTTAGAATTAATCCGTCAATCAATCTCTGTGAAATTAACACTATCAATCAGAATAAAGCATGAATTCCTGAAAATTCCTTGTTCAGGTTTATTGTGTACAAGATCAAGCTGTGGCATTACTGATTACACAACATTTCAAAATCCATAACTGAAGGAGAACGGAATAGAATAGAATAATCAATCACCATCAGAGTAGACATACCCTGGTGTAGGATTTAACTTTAGCTGAGTTGTACACATAAACAAAGTGGATCGAGAGGAGTATCAGCAATTATCTGTGACAAAAGAGTAGCAGCAGAGTGAAAGGACAAGTTTACAAGATGGTGGTGAGAGCAGTTCTGCTGGAATATTTTGGGAGGGTGGGTCTGACCACAAGAGAGGAGGCAGAGCTGACTTCTGATCAGTGATGAGTCAGAGATGAAGATGCTCAGATGTTCTTTGGGATTGACGAGGATGGAAAGGATTAGGAAGGAGGTCATCAGAGGGACAGCCCAGGTTAAACTATTATTAGGTGGAGACATCAACATGTCTTAAAACTTTCCTTTTTAGCAGAACCTATAACTTTAATTAACATTGCTGCTTGCTGTGCTCCACCTGTGGATAGAATAGGACATGCTTATACTTATTGAATACAGTGTTCAACATCTCTCCTTCTCTGCCCCCACCCAACTTTTCCTCCGTCCATCTATTTGTCCTTTCACTTCCTCTGCCCCCTCCTCTACCGGATAGATCTGCTTGAGTCATTTCATATACACTGAATTTGGACTAAATGGGACAAACGATGAGGAAGTTATGTGCCAGAATTTCTTGTTGTTGTAAAAAGTGCCCTCTAGTGAGTAAAATATGATTTATTTATGTATAACATCAAGTCTTAAGAGTTATACTTGATGGAATTTAGAAAAAAAATCCTTTACGGAACACAATGACCTTGCATGTATTATGGATTCCAGGAACCTTTTACTAGAATAGAATAGAATAGAATAGAAAAGCTTTATTGTCATTGTTTAAGAAAAACAACGAAACACCGTTTGGAAGCTCAAGGTAAGGCAAAATCAATGAAGAAACTAAAATGTAAATGTAATTCCCTCGTTTGATTGTCAAAGTTGCTACTATTTAATTCTTTCAATGTAAAAAGGCATGCCATGTAAACATCTAAGTTTAATTTCTACGAGAGTGCATAAAAACAAAAAAACTGGCTTTTTTATTGGTGTCGACTTTGGAGTGGTTTTAAAAGTCAAGACACATGATCACAAGTTCACAACTGATGATATAACAAATATTTCCTGGTTTGTCAAAGGAGACAATGATGTGGCAAACATCCCCATCTGGCCGGAAGCATCATAATTGCTTCAGGGAGATGAGACGATGTGGGGAGTTCCAAAAGGGTTTCAATGCATTCATGGTGGGACAATAAAAATGATCACAAATAACATGGGTGACAAAATTATCCACGTGTAAACAAACAATTTGACTACAAATTTTCAAAATATTAACTTGGAAGTTACTCTTACCATAAGTTGAACTGATCAAGCACATTTTTGAGGATCAAAATAGAAAAGCAGGACAAAATTAACTTTTAAAGCATTGGTTTGACATTTTCTAATTGATTCTATATCTTTTTTCTTTTTATTTGAATCAACAAAGACATATATACAGAACATTGAATGACTTTCCATCGACTGAAAATGTTGAATCTCAGGGGAGCAAAGCAGTGTGGTGGGTAATGCTGTTGTCTCATCTCACAGCAAGAGGGGGTTCAAATCTTCCTCTGCAGCTAGGGCCTTTCTGCTTTGATGTTCTTCCCATGTTTGCGTTTGGTTCTCAATAATCATCTTGTTCCTTCATGCTTTTGGTACAACCACACCCACCTCCCCTTCTCTGCCTGATGCTCACAGATCCCTCATCCACATTATTCATCAGTCTGAGCAGAGTTAACAGCCACCACCACCACCAGTATCCAGATTCCAAGTGGGGATATACCTGCTACTGCTTAGGGCAGAAACCCTTTGATCACAATCTCCACAAAGAGGTGGGGCACTAAAAACATTCTAAGTTCATATCACATCTCATCTGTAGGAAATAATATTCCTTTTTACTTAATCTGTCTGTCTCTCCTGACTGAAATGGGCTGAGGAGGAAAAGCATCCCCAGGATAGTAGTGAATGGGTTTTAAGAGTAATTTACTTGTCAGATGATTTTGCATGAAACTGAAAACTTTTGTTGTCGTTTGGTCAGAAAACGGTTTCTTACTATTGCAGTTCCTGTAAAACATTTGGAATCCCCACTTTGTGCACAGCTATAAAATTTTAAAACATATGTTGTTACTCTTTGGTGTTGTTTTTCACAGGTTCGCTAACGATTGTTTTGAATTTCTAACCGCTGCAATTTCATTGACACAAAGGAAATAACTTAAGCAGCCAAAACTATTATCCTGTAAATGAAGCCAAAGTAATGATTAACTTGATTTTACTTATTTACCGTACACTGGTATAGCCTATGAATGATCAAGTAACAAGTATATTAGCAAATTACAGATGAAATCAATAGCCAGCCACCACTTATTTTTTTAAATCGAAAATTGTACATGGTGTATTCTGGCCCTTAACCCATCCTCAAATCAAGTTTAAAAGGATGACTTGACCATGAAAACCTATCCCTAAATGTAATTTTATTAAATTTTTCAAAAATGTTTTCACTATAAAAAGTTTTTTCTACATTCGAAGTTTGAAGGATATTGTTTGGATGCTTATCGTGTGTTCTGGCCAATAAGTCACTCCCCAGTTTCCTCCCAAGGTCAGAAAATGTACAATATAGGTGAATTGGTTAGTCTAAATTGCTTGTTGGTGTGAATATGAGAGAGAATAAATGTTAAAACCTGCAATACATATAGATGTTAAACTTATTTTATATTATAATAAATGTTTTTTCTCTATTATAAGTTGTGCCTAGGAGGCGAACTGAGGGCAGACTGTGCTCTCGATAGGGGCTGAGCGTCTGCCTGAGAGACTAAAATGAGGGAATACAGAGCTACGCTATCCCAGAATCCATTTCGAAAGAATAGGTTTCAGTTATATGACAGAGAGGCTCTCAGTATTTCACCGGTGACAATTTTAACACTAATATTTAAGGCTGCGGGATCCTGCTTTCCGTATTTAAAGAGGTTTTATTTGGAAGAAGCATATTACTCAAGAGTGGTTTTAAGTTATTATAGGCAGGAGGTGAGTAATTAAAATTCTAACGGTAGCTAATGCTAACTAGCAAGGCCACAAAGTATGTGCTAGCTTGTAGCTTGCCTCAGCTAATCCAGTTCCTTGACGTTAAACAGGAGGGATGTTTCCACTGGAGTGAATATTCCGTCTTTTAAGTTAGTCTGTTGCGGCATTCATGTTAAAAGGTTATACTAGTTAGTATCAACATAATCAGCCTAACCTTGTAAACGTCAATATTGTTTCCATATTTTTTACTCATTGCGTTTCCGCTGCAGGTTCATGCATAGCTGAGGATGTCCTACCCTCCGCCCATCAACCACCAGCACATCGCTTTACCTCAGTTACCCCCGAGGATCCCACCACCTCAGTATGGGGGGTACAACCCCACCGTCCCGCCAGGTAACGTCACCGTTGTCACATGGACAGTTGTCTTTGTATAGAAGGAAATGCCTGTGTTCGTTTAAGATGGTTCCTGTAGACTGAAAAAAATGGAACCGTATTGCTCTCCATAGGCGAAATAAAAGTGTTAGAGAAAATCGAGAAACTGATATTTAAACAGTAAAAGTATGGAAATACAATATTTAATAGACCGCAAACATGTATAAACTATTTTAATTAAAGTATAAACACAAATTAAAGTCAAATTTCCTAATGTGCAGATATGACCTGCAAATGACAAAGACACAAATATTTGAAGCAGAAGAATGGGGTGAACTGTTTGAGACACAATACAGTAGGAAGGTTTACACTGACCGTTTTATTCTGGCTGGAATCAATCAAAAAAAAAATCTAAACTGAATGAGATTTCATTGGCTTTGAGATAGGTAGTACAAACCTTTTCCTAAACCTATCAGAAGTGAAATGGAATAAGTCTTGGTTCCGCTCTGTCAGTGCATGCCCATCGTTGTAATTTGCATGCACAATGCCAGCCTGTAATGATAGTAGAGAGTTTACTTTTAATACAAACTCAAAGAATTAGCATTACGGTGGGAAAGTAAGAATTAATGAGCTCAATCCAAGCCGAAGAAATACTGTCGGGAGCTGTGATAGACAGAAGTAGCGAACAAAATTAAAAACCACTGGAGAACTTGGAAAACGTCGATCACAAGTCTAAATCCCACAACAAGAAAAGTGGATCAGTAATATTGTCTTCCATTTATATAAAACTGAATTAAGAAATTGGAGGAAGACCACTGGGGAAGGTCTCTGGCCACGGCGTGGATCTGGGTTTTTTCAGGGTGGAGTTTCTGCTTTAAAGTGTTACTTCACATGATGTTGATTTTAAAGTAGAATTTCTGGTAAGTTTAATACACAACACGGCCTCACTAAAAACTTCAATAATGTAATGATGTTGGCTCAAGTTATACCACACTTAAGTACCAATGAGCCTTATTGTGCTCACCTGTTTCCTTTAATTGCTTCCAGTTGCAGTAAGCCTGCCTTATTTTCAAGGCGTTGCTTTATTTAATAAACAATAACAGAAACTAATCTGATCTAACAATAAATGCTCATCTTCTAATAAAACATATCGTATATTAGTCATTGTTGGACATGTCACAAAGCTTTTCACCGCTGTTCTAATTAATGTGTCGGGGCATGTAAACACCAGACCCTTTTATGTCGCTACCCATGTAAATATTTGAAACAAAATCTTCAACTGGAATCATGTTAATCGAGCTGAAATAATTTAAATCAAGATTTTTCCTTGTAAACTCAGCTAGTGACCGCTATCTAACTGCAATCGGGATAGAATACCTGCTGTAAAGCTTCGTTTTTTTTCTGCCATTTGTGTGTAGCAGTCTGCTACTGAAGAAGTTTCTGAAAGCCCCCACAGTTTCATGTAGCGGTTGAGAGGTATTGTCCAGGATGGATGTCAGCTTGGTTAACATCCTCCTCTCACCCACTTCCTCCACATAGTCTAGAGGACAGTTCATGACAAACTGGCAATCCTGACCAGCCTGTTGGGTCTTTTGCTTCCTATGCTACAGTAGACCACAATGTAAAAAAAAAAAAAAATCACTGAAGCTACCAAAGTATTACCATAAGACCTTAGTCTCATCAGAATGTGAATGCAACATTGACCCTTCTTATACAAAACATCTGTGATGTCCAACCAGTCCAGTGTATTGCTGAGGTGAACACCCGGGTATTTGTATGAGTCCCCTGATCAATGTCCAAACACTGGTGTGTTTCCTGGTGTCCTGCTATGAGGAGGTTAATCACCAGTTACCTCATCAGACTGGCGTTATTCTGAAGGTGATTGAACCCGCACCAGACAACAAAATCTATGATGTCTTCTTGACTCTAGATGTTCCTTCTCCTCATAGCAAAGCTTATGTGATCAGAGACAGAAACATTTTTTTCAACACAAAGGCAAATAATCTGGTGATGATAATTATTTAAACCTTGCAGCAGACATCACATGACCAATATATTGTATAGTGATTGAGTAAGATTTAGTTGCTATCCAGGTTGACAAATGGAGAGTCAAATTTTATGCAGTAGCTATCAAAGGGTTTCTGAGCAGATTCAATGATGGTTTTGCATGGTTTTATTGTAATAAAATGATGATTCAGTCTTTCTTTTTTTTACCCGAAAAAAAAATCAGGTGAGGATATAAGTATCGGTATTTTTTGTGTTGAATCGCACATTACGCACACATTGTAACAGAGAGATATATATATATATATATATATATATATATATATATATATATATATATATATATATATATAATTATTTCAGGTCTTACCAGCTTATATAATTGAATATGGTTGTGTGCTGTATGTCTCAATATATAGTTTGATTATTGTATTCTGTCTCTATTTACAGGTACTCCCATGATCCCGGTTCATATGGGCGTAGTCGCCCCCACACCCACGGTGAGTTAGAAACAGGATTTACAATTGAATGCTAACTCAGGTCTTGAACAGGTCTACATAGATTCTTTCAGTATTCGAATTTTTCCTTTGTTGGCTTTATTGTTGTGCCAGATGAGGGTAACACCTGAAACTCTAAAATGTAATTTAACATTGCAGATTCTTGTTCCGACCGCAATTGCTGTTGCACAGAAGCCAATGACTCCCATGAGGGAGCATAGTACCATCAGAATCAAGGACTCGGAGGACAGTGGCCCCACCACCACTGTATTTGTGGGGAACATTTCTGAAAAGGCATCTGACATGTTGGTCAGACAGCTTCTAGCGGTGAGTGGACCTGTTTTTTTTTCAACAACTGATAAAATGAGATTCAGGCTATAAATACAGCAGTAATGAATGGCTCAGGCTCAATCTGGGGGTCGCGGTCGCGTTACCCCCAGAATTCAAGGGGTCGCCTAATGATTGTGGAAAAACAAAAAATGTACATAATAAATATTAGATTACATGATTTTAAATAGGGGTGGGGTTTTACTTGTTTTCTGTTTCATTATGTGTCCAGAATTTATTTTATCAACTGAGTTTATACGAGTTGAATGGTGCGTGTATGAGAATCTGTTCAGCCACACACAGCAGAAAAAAAAGAAAGACTCACCTTTTGGCGGTGATGATGCTTTAGCCAGCAGCATCAGCTTTGCTAGCTGTCCCTAGATGAAAAATGGAGCAATGGCTTTACAGAAAAAGTATTCCAGCTCAAGACTTGGGTCAGCAGGAATCTCAAGGCCAGTCACCTGAAAGCCTGACATAGCACCACCGCCTGGGAAGCGCACGGCTCCGGGGCCGGTACCGGCAGATACTCGAGCTGTCCGGGGTCAATGACAGAAAAGGACACGGAATGCTATTAGGCTATTAAAAGTTAAGAAATTAAACAAAAGAGAAAACATGAAAAAACAAATAACTATTGAGATGTATGTAAATTATTCATCATATTCGTTCGTTCCACAGAGGCAAAGCTGCTGCAGTCCTTTTTTATCTTAAACCTTTTCTCTCTCACGCTTGTTGACTATTGCTTCACTTAGATGTTGATTGTCTGATATATTGCTATTTCTGCAATAAGGACCTTGAAATTAGAGCCAGAGTTCATTTTACAACAATTAAAGGGAGAAAAATAAGAAATCAAAGTGAATTTCTCAGTTGGCCTGTCAGTGTATCTGCTCCGCTTTTGCTTTCAGCACCCAGGGGACAGCGCTTTGTCCATCTACACTGGGATGGATAAGGAAAAGGGAAGGGAGAGCGGGGGCGTGCGCGGTGGTGGTAGGGGGTCTCGAACAGCAACAAAAGTTATCTTGGGGGTCGCAACTCAAAAAGCGTGAGAAACACTGTTCTAAAGTATGTTCTTCAAACAAAAACTTATTAAGAGGGGCCTCTTCAGGCTTTGTAAAACCCAAACCTGAAAACATCGCGTAGCTGCATACATATTTCTTATAGCTAGTCTTATTTGCATGGTGTTAGTGCATAGAAATTGTTGTTTTGCTTTATCTGTTGTGTTTCAGACAAGAACTCAACAAAGACTCCTTAAAGCAGATGCTAGTGGCTAGTATAGCAACACCACTTTCCAGAACATTTGCAAAGGTGTAAGAAGGTTGTTTATGCATGTATAGAATTCAGTGTCAACCTTTTATGGATAAAAAAACAAGAGCATTTTCTTATTAGGATTGGCAATGGTATTGAGATAAATCGGACTAAACGGCAACTAAAGGCAAAATAAAAAGTATTTTTATGAATAGTTGCTTGAGAAAAGGGTTAAAGGATTAATGGTTTATGTCATGGTTGTATTTATTTGACATGTTCACAAAACGTTTAATCGACAAATCCTAGAATAATCTTAATATTAATCAAATAATAATCAACAGATTCAATGATTAAAAAGAAAAAAATGTTGCAACCCTCTTCCAACACAAAATAGTAAGTAAGCAACAATTCATTCATAATCCTCTACTTTCTTGATTTTTTAGAATCAATGCATATCTTCATTTTTTTTTTGCCACCTCAACCTGAACAATCTAAAAGTCCTTTCTAGAGCGGCTGTCCAGTTGTCTGTTTTAGACTATTGTGCAAACTTGGCAGCGCAACATTTTGGTCTTTAATGAAGTGGAACCGCACCCTCTGTAGATATAAAGGATTTTTTTCTAAGCTAAGTAATTGACAATTTATTATGTACTGACAAAAACATAGTTCATGAATGAATGAAAGAGATAGTTGTTACATGGGGGTGGGTGGCTATAGTGGCGTGGAAGGCTCAGAAGAGAAATCCTGATTCAACAGATTGAAATGTTTGGCTGTTACTAATCCAGTTATCTTAAATTATGGTTACAAGGCTTTACATTTGATTTCGAATAGGGGATTATTGGTCATTGACAGACGTACTACATTTTAAAAAATTTTCACAAGGGGCTTCAGGTATCATTACTATAACAACAAATAATTATTGTTTCCTGTACTTGTTCTGTGTAGAAATGTGGAGTTGTTCTAAGCTGGAAAAGGGTCCAAGGCGCCTCTGGGAAACTTCAAGGTAAAAGACAGTGTACAACTCATTTGAATGTGATGATCCTAAATAAGACGGTCTCTCTCATAGATTGAGAACTTTGTATATGGTCACTGTAATCCTATTTCAGTTTATTACTTATTTGTATTATATGTATAGAATCTATTTTTTTCTAAATATATATTTGGAGGCATTAGTTGTTTTTAGTCCCCCTTTTATACAAAAAAGTCAGACAGTGGCTATCCTTTTGTTGTCTAAAGCGTACCTTGCAAAAATCTTTATTCTTCTTAACTTTGCTCACGTAGTTGATATTTAGAATATTATACCATTTTGTGTGTTTTCCATGGAGAATGGTTTTTGGTTTAGGTGACTCGGAAGGGTGGTCATGCTGGCCACAGCCAGCATATGTCATAAACAGTACTTTTCAGCTTTTGCTTATACACATACACCATATCAACCATAACATTAAAACCAGTATATTTTTCTCCACCACAGTATCTCTGTGATTTAATTTGTGTTATATTCATTTTGAACCAGCATTAACTTTTCCAGCAATACCTGCTACAGTAGCCCATTCTGTGGGATCGACAACTGGTGATAGCCTTTTCCACCACGCATGTGTCAATGAGCCTTTGGCGCTTATGTTGCCTGTCGTTGGTTCTCCTTCCTTTGAGGTGTTCTGACTCTGACGTCTAGCTATCACAGTTTGGCCCTTGGACAAAAGTTTCATAGATTCCCTGACGTTTGACAAATTTTCCAGCTTCAAAATCATCAACTTCAGAACAAAGTGTTCACCTGCTGCCTAATACATCCCCACCACTGAAGGGTGCCGTTGTAACTAGATGATCAATGTTATCACGACTTCACCTTTTCAGTGGTTATAGTGTTGACTAATCGATCTAGATTAACCAACTGCTAGTTGTTGTGCCTTTTGACATTAAGATTATTTAAAAGAATTCTAATTTGTCAGTTTTCCATCGAAAGATAATTTTTAGCTGACTGTGAGGGTTGGTCAAATTTTCAATAGCGTTTATCCAAAACAAATACTACTGTATTTCACCGAAGGAACGGGCCAGAGACCTCATTGACCGAATAATTTGTTAAACAATGTTTTGGGGGATGTGTGGGGCAAATGTCATCTTCAAGTATTGTAACATCTGTGGAATACTCTTTCTGTCCTCAAATCCGTGAAGCTTTTGGGTTCTGTGAGTATAAAGAACCTGAATCTACACTGCGAGCCCTCAGACTTCTGCACGAGTTGCTCTTAGGGGATAAGAAGCTGCTGGTCAAGGTAGATGCTAAGACCAAGGCCCAGCTAGATGAGTGGAAGGCCAAGAAGAAAAGCTCTAATGGGGTATGTAGTTCACCTCTCCAATAAAAGATATATTTCGTCATTCTATTCTGCTGATTGATTGTATTTGATCGTGTATTTAAGTTTATATCTCTCGCTCTCCTTTCTCATATAGGGAGTTGGTGATGGGTCAAAGAATGGGGATGAAGATGAAATTCTTGATGAAGAAACCGTTCGTCGGGACCAGATGGTGAAAGGGGCAATAGAAGTTCTGATCCGAGAGTACGCGAGTGAGCTCAATGCTCCTTCACAGGACCCTGACGGTCAACATCGCAACAAGAAGAGGAAAGAGAAGAAAGAGGAGGTATTGTTAGCATCCTGTAAACATGTCTGTTCTCATTTATTGTAACCGAGTACTCAGCGTGTTTTCTTCTTGCCTTTCATTTCTTTTCTGTGAGCAGGATATCAACGCCATGGAGCTCGAGGACGACAAGAGAGACTTGATTTCCAGAGAGATCAGTAAATTCCGTGACAGACACAAGGTAATGTTTCCAACTGCTTGTTTTATTCTGTAAATTAGGCGTTGGAGGGTACATCCTCTACTTGTACAATAATTAGAAATTCCTCAACAGCAAGTGGATCTGCAATTTAAGATTTATAGAAGTAATCCCTCTGTAACAGTGTTCTGTTACTTTCGATTCTAGTTTGGAAGTTGTCTGTTATTATATGTAGATAAGTAAAATACGTACATTGAAGGAAAGTAGTAGATATTGATGCCACGAAAATACTCCCATCAATCACTCATAAATTGCTTTATGGTATCTCCAAATTGGGCTAAAGTTATTAAGATTGTTAATAATACTGATTTGAGATTATTAGCTTTGCACAAATTCAAGTGCATGGACACAATGTTAAATTCCCTCTTAAGCTAATCTATTGATTAAACCCCACCGATGTGGTAGAGTTCATTTGGTGACTAGAGCAAGATGAATCTCAGAATGGAAAAAGTTGCGAGGATAGGATGTAAGTATGATCCTTTATTTCTTCTTTACTCGTGTTGGGCGCTCCCTTATGGAGGGTTTGCAGAGGGGCAGCTGGCTCTTAGTTGACTGCAATTGTGCTTGTTTATATGGGAAGTGTGGGGAAACAAAATGTCAATGGAACCGGGATTTACATCCAATGGCCACATCAATGAATATAGCATGTTGTACAACTGCGGCTCAGTGAACCTCTGCAGGTCCTCCGATTATGTATGATGTGTTTGAAGAACACGCAGAGACTGAATGAGCCTAACCACTGCAGTAGTTTCTACTGCAGCACGTAGTTTTACTGAAGTAGGGGAGCGCCCCTCCACAGCACTCTGTGGTCTAAAGACATACAAGGTAAGTCTTTCTTTTTCTTTAAATTTGAGTTTCAAATACGTTTTTTTCTTTACTCCTTCTCTTCTTTTTCTTTTCAAAACTTCCCTATCCCTTCAGTTAACAATGACAGAGCATAGAAAAATTAAAAGAACTGGTCACCATTTAGTTTAAATCATTTGAAAAGGGCTGTTTTGGCCTCTGACGCAACAGATGTGCAACTCTGTCTGAACTAGGGCTGAGCAATATGACTTCAAATCAGTGTGAAGATTATTTCAAACTTTAACAATAAATCTATGGTTATTTATATCATTAGGTTTTGATCATCTGGTTATATAACTAAAACAGGAATATAGTTATCAGTCTGTCCATCCGTCTGTCTATCTGGAAGATATCTTGAAAACTATATACTTAAGCTTTAACAATCTTTATACATAAATTAATCAGGCTAATGTTGCCTTTAAATATTTAGATTTTTTAGATATACCCCATAATCAGCATTTTTCCTTGAAAGTCATTTAAAGCATACGGTAAGTTTCAGGATAGAAAAAAGGACAGTAGAACAAGTCCCAGTTGTTTACTCTACAATAAACAGGGTGCCATCAGTTGATCAGTAGTATGGTTCCAAGACCTTCCTCCAGATTACATGAAAAAAGGCAAACCAATCAAGACTGGCCTAAATAAGAATGAAGAACATAAAATTCACGTGACCTTTTCTATCCTTTCTTCTTCTTTTTTTTTCTTCTCACTCAACACCTGTCAGACATACTTTTCTAACGGGGGTTTAAATTTCTCACACCTGTTGAGCTCTGAACTCCCAACAAACATTTATGATCTTAAATCCATTTGAAGAATGTTAGAGCGGTTGGCCTGACGTACTGGGTTGAGTTTTTAAAAATAACGTTCAATGGGTTGGAGAGGCTAAAGAGACACCTGAGGCCAACCTGCAGGTAAGACTGCTTCAGTATATTACTTGTGGTATAATGTAAAAGTGTCTGACTTTGTCTCAATCACGGTTTTATACCAGAAGATGTCATTGATGTGGAAGAACTTTTTTAGATAAACTGCTTCCCAGGTATCCTTTATTTCTGTCCTTTGCACTTGACCTGCCTTTCCTCCCTCACGTAGCATTTAGGATCTGTAGGGGCGAGAGGGGCTGAAACCTTAGTCCACCACCTGTAAGTTACACACCAGTAGCTCCAAAACGCTCTGTAGAAAATGATGCTTATATCAGCTCCATAGAAAGATCGCAGACGATTCCAGATAAACTGGCATTAATCAATATAAGCCAGGGTGCATTCGATACATTATATTTCTTAGGAGTATCATTTCTCCCATTCCAAAAGTTTCTTATGAGGTAACAAGAGGAGGAACATATGAATTGACCCACATAATATTTTTCACCCCATAGATATCGACTGAACGCTCTAACAGCCGCCACTGGTGCCTCCTCCTCCACCAGTCAACCTCTCATCTGCGTGTGAGGGGGAAAAAAAATAAACAACTTAATTCTTAGAGCAATCTTCGTGCAACAGATGTAGGACTTTACAAAAAGAAATAGCACATGAAACACAAGACATTGACAATTGAATAGTTGAAATCAATAAAACTAATAGAATAAAGAGAACAAAAGTGATGAACCGTCGAAGTAAAGAGTTTCAGCCGTCATTTAAAATAGTTCACCGGGGAAATATTCTTTCTCTTCCTTGTTTTAGTTAAAAGTCTGCCAGTTTACACTTAAAGTGAAGGTTTTTTTAACTAGCTCAAATAGTAAAACAAAAAGGCATCCACTTTTTTTTGCGTCTTTGCTGTGAGGTGGATCAGTTCCTTATTTTTTTTATGTATTAAGTTGGAGGTTCAGCTCCAGAATTATGTCATGAATTCTAATGTTCATTAAAATGTAAGTATCTATTTAGGCATTTACTACTTAGATGTTAAGTTCAATACTACTCAAGATTGTTAATTTCTCACGGAAATCTCTTCTCTCAGGGAGGGGGGTCGAGAGAGAAGCTGATAACCAAACTATCAGAATCGTATTGCTTCAAACTAATAATTTATAAAAGTTTTGAGAGTCCACTATCTGTCGACCTCTGTCAAAAGTCTGTTTTCCTGCGCTTATATCCCACACCAGATTACATTGTTAATATACACAAAATTAAACACACAATGTAATCATAATTCCATGGTCTGTGGATCCGTTACAGTCACTCCCACATTGATGCAGTTCCATCGCTCCCCTGTGGTGAACATGTGGAAAACACATTGGAGCTCATTATGTAATTCACTTAGTTGGTATGCTTGCCAAGTCAAGCTTGGGCTTGTTTTAATCCACTTGGCATCTATAGGTGAGTGCAAACCAAGGTTTTATGTGGGGATGATCTCAAGTGTATATTTAGTATTTTGTGAACTTGTTGCCCAGAAGATTTGAAGCTGATGTTGAACTATTATCTCAAGTCCTTAATATTGTCACGCGTGTCTTTCTAGCCTGTTTGAATAAACCCTTCAAACTCAAAGGATGACGTCCGAGCAGTCTTGCAGCACGAACACCATATTTACATTACACAGTGTTCCCTTGTCAAACTCCATCATGTCAATCATTATGAGTTTTAACCAATAGTAACTCCTACATCAGTTCCAATCTATTACATTTTATTTTTTTCCTGATTGCACATTGATTTTCAAAGTGGGTGGATATCGGTTTGACCAACGCTACTACGCCTGCAGCTATGTTTGTTTATGAATGACCTCCTATTACATCAGAGCTTAACCTCAGAATGTAGAAATAGATGCCAAAAAAGAAAACGAGTGATGAGTAATCGTAAAAGTTCTTAGTATTCCAGTTTTTGTTTCAGAAATGGTTATTGAAAAACAAAAACAATTGTTTGGAATTTGTGTCTTAAGATATAAAAAACAAGATATTTCTCATTTTTATGACTAAAGAAAAAAAAATGGTTTCATTTCCAAATTTGTGATTTTCATTTTTTAAAATTTAAATATGAAAAAGTGAAATGACTAGAAAACAAACACAAACTAGTCTTGTTTTTTTTTTCTCTCATGAGAGATTGGCTCATTTTGTGCTGATAGTTCTTTTTTTTATTCTAAAGCCGTATGAAGAAGTCAGCGATGGCTTTTGAGCTCTACATATTACTCTTGTCTGGCTTTCTTTCTAGATTATTTAACTTTTAATACATACAGTACGAACTCTGAAATCAGGTTATTCTGATTCTAACCGCAAATACATACACCAACACGTCTAAAAAAAAAAAAAAAAAAACTTTAAAATGATGTCATTCTGCAGGTGTTTTGATGTTATTTTATGTGCCTGTCTGACGGCAATGGAAAAAGACAATTTTTGATTCCTGATTTTTACAGATTTAATTTTTTTCTATAAAAAAAAATCTCCACCCCTTTTTGGTCATGAAAAAGGAAAAATACCTCTTGAAAATTGGATTACCAGAAATACACGGGCCGTTAAATAATACTCTTTGATGAAACACTAGAAAAGTCTTACCACCTCAACTCGGCTGTAACTCCTGTAAGCACAGAGTACCTTAGCTTTTAGGTGCTTGCTGAGATTGACCTGCAGTTTATGGTTTTAAGTTGGTGTGACCTGAGCTGAGCAGTACGTGCATTTAAACCATTAAAAACCCGTGGACCACTCTTCCAGGAGGAAACATCAGGGATAAGAGGACTTCCTCACTTGAAGCAGCCAGCCTCTCCAAAGCAATGAATGAGTCATGGCAGTATGTGAGCATGTCTGGCCAGGGAGTCAGAATAATTTTATGTGCCAATAATCTGTGTATTTATGAATTTTGAACAACTCTTTTGAGGATTGTGAACCTAATGACACACTTCCACTTTTTGTTCCTGTTGGACTCCCGCAGAAACTGGAGGAGGAAAAAGGCAAAAAGGAAAAGGAGCAACTGGAAATCGACAGGGAAAGGAGAGAGAGGGACAAAGAACGGGAGCGTGAGAGGGAGCGCCGTGACCGCGAGAAAGAGAAGGAAAGGGAGAGAGAGAGGGACAAAGATCGGGAGAGAGATAGAGACAGAGATCGCGAACGGGAGAGAGACAGAGATCGCGAACGGGAGCGAGATCGCGAACGGGAGAGGACAAAGGACCGAGAGCGGGAGAAGAGTCGAGACGTCAGCGAGGATCGGAGCCGATCCAGGTCAGTGGGAAGACAGTGATGTCATACATCATAATACATCCTTGCCTAGTATGACACAGTAAGGCAAAAAGGCTTTAAGGGGAGGAGAGATGGAAGAACCACAAATGAGAGATTCCTCTCCCAGGATGCAACTGTAAACAATAGATGGCATGTGTAAGAAACGTTTTATGAAAAAAGCTTTTTTGCCATTAGACCTTCTTCTCTCTGCCATGGCGAATAGGATGAGAACATAGTCAAGGAAGATTGCGAAAATAATCAGAATATTTTAAGTTGTTTTTTATTTGTAATGACAAAAAAATACAGATATTTTTAAATATGTTGATGTTTGAACTCAGAGGGACAATAAATGTAGATCACAATCATTTTTATTTGTTAGCACCTTTGATACAAGAAAAGGGGTTCAAAGTGCTTGATATTGAAAAGACATAGAAAGTATAAAACAGTGACAGAAATTATTATAAACTTAATGGTAATAGTAAAATGAGCTACATATGCATAAACACAGGGTTAATAATAGGAATGAAAGTAAGCCAAAATAAGGATGAATACAAAATCCAGAATTTTATTTTTTTTTTGCGTATTTGTCACACTTAATTTAATAGTTTAATTTATTAATATGAGGCAAAGATAACCCGAGAAAAGACAATATGCAGTTTTAAAACGGGTTTTTATTTATTAAGTTTAAAAAAAAAAAATCCCTTATGACCCTAGGTTAAAAAGAGCTCTTTAGAGAGCTCAAAAAGCAACACATCATGCCGAGATCCAAAGAAATTCAAGAACAGATGAGAAATAAAGTGATTGAAAGCTATCAGTCTGGAAAGGGTTAGAAAGCCATTTCTTGGACTCCAGCGAACACTGTGTGAGCCATTATGCACAAATGGAGATAACTGGGAACAGTGGTGTACCTTCCCAGGAAGGGTCGGCCTACCAAAATTACTCCAAGAGCGCATCGACGACTCATCCAAGAGACCTCCTGGATCTTCTGGATGATCACAAAAGAACCCAGAACAACATCTCAAGAACTGCAGGCTTCACTTGTTGCCTCAGTTAAAGACAGTGTTCATGACTAAACCATTAGAAAGATACTGGACGAAAATGGCATCCATGAGAGAGTTCCAATGCGAAAACCACTGCTGACCAAAAAAAACACAAATGCTCATCTGACATATGCCAAAAAACATCTTGATGATCCCCAAGACTTTTGGAAAAACATTCTGTGGACTGAGGAGACAGAAGTTGAACTTTTTGGAAGGTGTTTGTCCCGTTTCATCTGTGGTAAAAATGACACAGCATTTGATAAAAAGAACATCATACCAACAGTATGGTGGTGGTAGTGTGATGTGAAGGGCTGCTTCAGGACCTGGACGACTTGCTGTGATTGATGGAACCATGATTTCTGCTCTGTACCAGAAAATGCTGAAGGAGAACGTCCGGCCTTGAGCTTGAGTTTGTGACCTCAAGCTCAAGCGCACTTTGGTTATGCAGCAGGACAACGACCCGAAACACACCAGCAAGTCCACCTCTTGATTGGCTTAAAAAAGCCATTTGGGGTGGTCTAGTCAAATTCCTGACTTAAATCCAATTGAGAGGCTGCGGTTTGACATTAAACAGGCAGTTCATGCTTGAAAATTCCTCCACAGCGATGTGGGAGACTAATTACCAGTTATTGCAATCGCTTGATTGCAGTTATTGCCGCCGGAGATGGCAATACCAGTTATTTCAGGGGACAATTACTTTTTCACATAGGGTCAGATAGGTTTGGATTTTATTTTTACTTCACAGATAAAATCACCATTTGAAAACTGCATTTTGTCTTTACTCCGGTTATCTTTGTTATCAAAATTAGTTTGATGATCTGAAACATTTAAGTGTGAAAAATATTTATAAAAAAACCCCAGAAATCATAAAAAGGGCAAATACTTTTGCGCGGCAGTGTATACTACTAAGTTAAATGCTGTAGTGAAGAAACACGCTTTAGCTTCAGTAGCTGGTCTGTTGAAGCGGACAGCGTGGGCTAGGCTTCTATCCCCATGCACATCAGTGAGCTTTGAGCGCCCATGATCTTGTCACTGGTTCTCCAGTTGTCTTCCCTGAGACCAATTTGATAGGTACTAACCACTGCAGACCAGGAACATCCAACAAAACCTGCAGTCTTGAAGGTTATCTGCTGCTTTTGACCAGTCTTTTGCCTAATATATCCCAACCACTGACAGGTGTCATGGTTATGAGTGACTTATCTTTGTATTAATCCAATAATCCAACAATTGAAATTTGATAATTTGCTATATTTGTTTGTATTTCAATTTTTTTTTTTTTTGCTTGGTTTGGGATTTTTATATCCCATAAAGGGGATATTATGGAATTGACATTGTTGCGTTTGATTGTTCATGTTAACATGTTTACTCAGAAAGTTTCATGAATCATTTTCTAATTTAATAACCCCCTAGACCTTGTGTGAGGGAAAACCTGACTTATATGGGAAAGGACAGTTGCATATTTCCAACACTAGGGCAAGCTTTTACTCCAAAATCAGTTTTCAGGCTATAATTTCTAAACTTTTGGTCCAGTTTGGTCCAGTTATGGTGCATCTTAAACGGCTTGATGAGATCTTGCTCATGTTCATCATATTTTACTCTAGTAGTTCATATTTTACTCACTAGACGAGATGTTTCAGGAATAAAATGAGGATTGACAGCTCTCTGTTGAGCCGCTTTCTCTTCTATGAGAAATGCCCTCATTAATGCGCTTGTCTCATAGCCAGATGACCACATCTATGTATCACATAGTGATTCAGAAATTAACCGTTTGTCCGATTTAGGCCAAATTTGGTGCATATGGATGGACTCGATGAGATCTGTCTTGTATATACAGCATATTATTTCACTATAATTGTTCATATTTTACTCATTCGTCTTCTTCGTCTTTTGGCCTTTTGTGGAAAACGGTTTCTGATATGTAATTTCCCAACCATAAGTCCAAAACTCTGTCTTTCTTTATCACTGAGCTCAGAAAAGAATAGTTTACTTTATTAATCTTCATTATCGATCTTATCTTAGAGCGTATTGCTGACTTCATAGTAGGCTGAGTCAATATGGACTGTTTGAGATTATTATAGAGTCACATTTAAGGAGTTCAATCGGAGATTGCTTTGTACACGCAGGGGAAAGGGGGCTTTTTGAGGATATACCCTTGCTTGTGTGAGTCTTGATCATCTTCAGAAGACTCTTTTAATCAAAAATCCTTTCAACACAAGTCACCATTCACCCATTCCGTGTGTAATAAACGTCTAAACGTAGATATGAAATAATGAATGAATTATGGTTAATTGGAATTCACTTGAGATCAACTAGTTGTTATTTGACCCGAGCAACACCAAGACTGGCTGTATGGAAACATTTCCAAAACCTCAACTTTCCACTTGAAGATGATTAAATGTAGGCTAGAATCAAAAATCTGCTGTTTCTGCAGAGAGCGGACGAGAGAAGATAAAAAAAGAGACCGTGAAGAAGATGAGGAGGACGTGTATGAGCGGAGGAGACTGGAGAGGAGGCTCAGAGACAAGGAGGCAGCTTATCAAGAAGTATGTCTGTTATACCTTCTGTTGTTTCAGTGGGTTCCGCCTGGATCAAATAATTCCACACAAAAAAATGAAATACTGTTGTTTAATCGTCCTACTCTGGGTGAATTATTTTCTGTGTCCCATTAAAGAGGTTAAAAAACTGGGAAGTCCGTGAGAGGAAGAAGACCCGTGACTACAGTAAAGACGGAGAGAGGGAGGACGAGAGGCGCTGTGAAATGGTAATGGATAGGAGACCGGTTAAGTAATTATATTCATTAAACCACTTAAGGTAAGACATGTTGAAATATACATTTGTGTTCTTGGGTTTCTCGTCAGCTGAAAGAAGCCAAAAGACTCAAAGAATTCCTTGAAGATTATGATGATGATAGAGACGACCCAAAGTATTACAGGTGATTACTACTGCGTTACTACAAAACAAAATAATTACAATTTAACATAGTATTACAAATAATCTTAATGCACATTTAGAAGATGGCTTAAACAGTTTTTGCTCAATCGTGTTTTGGATTCTGCCACGACTTGGCTTCTCACTCTCATCCTCAGGGGCAGTGCTTTGCAGAAGCGACTCCGAGACCGAGAAAAGGAGACGGAATTGGATGAGCGGGACAGGAAAAGGGAGAAGGAGGAGCTGGAGGAGGTCAGGCAGAGGCTTTTGGCTGAAGGTCACCCTGACCCTGACGCTGAGCTGCTGAGGGTGAGGCCAACATTCTGTTCATGTGTATATTTAGATCATGAAACTGGTTTTAGAGTGTTCAGCAATACATCAATGTGGCATATAGTCTTTTTTTATGTTCATGTTGTCAATATCAGACATTTTGCACACTGTAATATTAATATATTGTCATACTCGGCTTTCAAATCAAATAAAAATGTTATGCTGTTCTAGTGTAATTCAACATATGCATTTGTGGCTATTGTTAAAAAGAAATCGCTCCGCAAATGTCATCCGAGACAGTGGGAAAATAGTTTACATGAAGGAATTAGTTCAGCAGGTAATCAAATCATGTGTTGACCTGCTGAAACTATTTCCTTCATGTAACCTTGAAATGAGTTGAAACACATTTCTTGATGTTTTTTTTTCGTTTTGCAGACATGCAAAGATTTTAAAGTTCTCTGTTGATGGGTTAAACTGTTTTCTCGTATTAATCTGTAACTTATAATTATTGATTCCTGAAGGATATAATAGCAAACGTTACCAGAACTTTAGGGCATGTTGATCATGAGTCATATATTGTTTGTGTAGATGGAGGAGGAGGAGGAGAAAAGACGACAGCCTCCTCTGAAAATCAAACCTGAGGAGCATGTAAATCAGAAGACCCACAAGGAACGGGAGAAGAAAGGGTCGGTAAAGCCCAAGGAGCCAATTCCTCAAGAACCCCTGCCGATTTCAGACCATGATGATGTGGAAGGGAAGGAGGAAGACTGCCGTGATGATGAAGACTCACAAGAGGCCAAGCCTCTACTGAAGCCCATCATGCGACCAATCACCGCTGCTCCATCAGTGTCCTCTGCAAGTGGGAACGCAACTCCAAATACACCAGGCAATGAATCTCCCTGCAGCATCATTCCAGGAGAGGACACGCCAGAGGTCCAACCTCCAGAGGAACTTCGGCGCAAGATTGGTCTCAGTCTCAAACTGGGTGAGTACGGTGCTGATGACAGAGTGTGATCTTTTTCTTCAGCGTTACTGCTATGGAAAGTAAAGTCATGTCTTCCTTCTCCAGGTGCCACCAACAGTCCCAGCCAGCTCAATGCTGGCAAACGAAAGAAGCTAGTGACAGTGGAAAGTGTTTTCAATAAGTTTGACGATGAAGAGGCTGACGAGCTGCCGCGCAAACGGAAGCTGGTTCCACTGGATTATGGTGATGATGACAAGAGCCTGGGGCTGGATGGAGCAGAGATTTCAGGGGCCAAAGGTGGGATCAACACGGAGGAGAAACGCAAGCATATAAAGAGCCTCATTGAGAAGATCCCCACAGCCAGGCCCGAGCTCTTCACTTACCCTCTGGACTGGACTATGGTGGACTCGGTAAAGAAACTCTGGCATTTCAGTAATGATACAGATTTATAAATGTTCCAAAGATGGTGTTGAGTGTCTCAGACACATTTACCATTACTGATTTTCTCTGCAGACTCTGATGGATCGCCGCATCAAACCATGGATCAATAAGAAGATTATTGAATACATTGGTGAGGAAGAAGCCACGCTGGTTGATTTTGTCTGTTCAAAGGTATGTAATTACTTTCCATACACGAGGAAACTCTCCTCTCACCTGTTGAATTTCTGAGCTCCTCACACTTTATCTTTCGTGTAAAATGCTACTTCCCATGTAAAAATATGAAGGCTTGTAAAGAGCATTCATTAGTAATGGCCATTGATATTTTTTATTTATTTTTATTTTTGTTTGGTTCTCTAAAGGTTTTTTTTTCTTTTCCCTTTAGGTGATGGCCCACAGCACCCCCCAAGGTATTCTTGATGATGTTGCCATGGTAAGTTCTCGATCACCGAGCCAGCTAGTTCAAGTTCATCATTGTCGGGGGGGGTAAAAAGTTATTTTAACCTGATTGATCACTTGTCGTTATCCTCCGCTTATCCGGGTCCGGTTCGCGGGGCAGCAGTTTCAGCAGGGAAGCCCAGACTTTCCTCTCTCTCTGATTGATCACTTGTTGGGTTTAATTTAATGTCTTACCTCTGATATGGGTGATATTTACAAAACCAACTTTTCAAGATATTATAAGAGAATATATAAAATGATGACAAAAAAAACTCAATGTACACTGCTTAAAAAATTAAGGGAACACTTAAATCACAGTCAGTATGTCAATGAAAGAAACATTCAAGTTGAAAAGCTTTATCGATATAAATCGCGTAATTTGTTTAGAAGTGAACACTGGAAATCAAAATCATTTAACCATTAATGGATTCGAAATTACAACAAATAAATCTAAGTGAAAAAGTGAAATTACAGGTTCTGATCCAACTCGAGTGAATTTCATCACAACTCATAATGTGATCCAGGAGTGTGTTTGAGCCCCTCATACCGAATGGACTTCCTGAAAACGTCTAGGCATGCTCCTGATGAGATGGAGGATGGTATCCAGGGGGGGCGATCTCCTCCCAGACCTGGATCAGGGCCCCTGGACAGTCTGTGGTCAGTGGTGGTGGTGCCGTCTGATGCAGCGATACAGAACGTGTCAGTTTGAACCTGCTGTCATCTGTGGAGAGAACGGGGCACCAATGGAGAACCTGCCAAATCTGCTGTTCTCTGGTGAACACCAATTGAGCTCCACAATGCTGGGTTGTCAGCACAGGTCCCAGTAGAGGACGTCGGGCCCTCATGCAACCCTCATGTAGTCTGTTGCTGACAGTTTTGTCAGCAACAGTTTTGCCAGTCGGGCTGCTGGGGTGTTGTCCAGCTCTTCTCGTGTAACGGCCCGTCTCCTGGCATCTCCTCCATGCTCTTGAGACTGTGCTGGGAGATCTGTGCAGCGTCAGTGGGCTGGAGGTACTTCATCGTGTCACAAGAAGTGACAAAGACACCAGCAGAGAAAACAAAACTAGAGAAGAGTCAGTCAGGAAAGATAAGTAGAGAGAAACGTATTGTGGCCATCACCTGCAGAACCTTGTGGTTTGTTTTTCTTTTGCCTCTCCGTTTCACCTGTTGTCACTTTCATTTGCAGCAAAACAGGCGAAACTGATTGAAGCTTTCTATAAGGACTGATTGATCTTCATGGAGTTTAGCTGGGTTGGTGTCATACTGCCATGATAAAGTGTTCCCTTAATTTTTTTTGAGTAGTGTATAAGGACGTCCTGAAAGAACATTAGTTCAGGCAGACGGTAGCAGCAGTAAGACGGACTTGGCCGCGTACGTTGGTGCATACCGTAAACTCAAACCTGTCCTAAGTTCTCTACCTCTTCATGATTTTTATGTCGTAGCCTACATTTTAAGAGTAAACATCTTGGCTACAGTCTGTTTTTCATGTGTTCAAGATCCTGACTGAGTCTTAAAACTTTACAAACTAAGAATGTCATGGAGACAGAATAAACATTTTAAAAAGCAAGGAAAAAGAAACATGCATCAAAGGAAAACTTAGCATTGTCAAAACCTTCTGGGGCCGCTTCATGGAGTTTTCGATTGTAAACACTGATGGTCAATAGTATGGGAAAATTAGAGTCACTCTAACCATCTGATGAATTTACATGAAATTAAGAAATTAATTAAGATAAGGTAGTAGTAAGTTATCCCAAAGTAAACTGCCAGAAATTTCTCTAAAATGATTACACTATTCTACAATAGGTGAATAAATACAATAGACTATTAAGTATAAGTGAATATAAAAGAATAACATGATAAAGGTCAAATAATTGCACATGACGATAATACTGTAGAATAATATTGAACATGATGATAAACGTAATGTTAATAAAAAAGATAATTGTACTGAAATGTAATATTGCATATGACGATGCTTGTAAAGATATTCAATGTCAATACTGTTCCTGAGATATTAGCGTTAGTGTAGTATTATGTTTAAGCTGTCCTTTCTAAAAAGGTTGGGCATTTATGCCACTGCTAGAAAAGACTTCCTGTGGTGGTCCTCAGTCCTCTTCCACTTTGTCATCATTCTTTGGATTTAACGAATACTAGAACAACTATAGATTAGTTGCCACCAAGTTTGATGAAGCGGCATTATCTTTCAACGTTATTAATACATGAACCGATGAATCAGATCTCCACATAAACCCATCCATGATTTTACCGTCCTAAATTATCCACGTAACAAGTGGGATTCTTTGAGTTGTTTGACAGAAGTCAAATCGTAACCGTTCTTATTTCTTTTTTAGGTTCTTGACGAAGAAGCAGAAGTCTTCATTGTAAAAATGTGGAGGCTGCTGATATATGAAACGGAGGCAAAGAAGATTGGACTGGTGAAATAATGACCACACATCTTTCTGCTGGTCTTCCTTTGCTCACAGTTCTGCTACCTACAGCTTTCCGCTCCAGCAGACTGTAAATGTGTCTGTTTGCCCCTCCATTCCAACAGCTGTTGCCTTTAATGTGTATGTAGTTGGAAGGGAGAGTCCAAGCTATTGACAGCGCAGAGTTTGCATCGACATGCTGCATGGTAAAAATTTTCTTTGTTGAGGCTAAAGACTATTGTATTTCATCTATTTGTTGTCCATAACGTTGGATACTTTCTGCTTTGATTTACTGTTGTCATGTCGTTGCACTGCTCCATTGTGAAGACAAATAAAAAGGCTTTTATAGAAAATCGTGTTTTGTATTTATTTAATATGCTGTCTTTTATTTATCAAATTGACTGGTTTAAAGCTCACACAGAGTTTACACATCACAAAACTTCAGACAAATTATGTAAAACAAAAAATCAAGTTTATTATAGGAGATGATATTTACTATATTCTGACATGAATATACAGGGACATGTCCCTGACATGACATGGGGGGGCAGGTGTCTGCTACAGCTCTGCACATCATCCTTGTTCTTGAAAATCGGTACCAGTACACTTTTCCTCCATTCCTCAGGCATCCTCTCATTCTCCCAGATAGTGTTGAATAACTTAGTTCAAAAAATCCACTGCCCTCTCTTGTTGACACACCCATACCCCCACCAGTATCAGGCCCAACCACCTTTCTATTCTTCATCCTTTTCAAAGGTGCTGTCACTTCATCCTTACTAATACTTTTAACTTCCTGACTTACTATTCAACACCTTCAAACCTCTTCTCTCATTTTCTTTATTCACAAGTTCTACTAAGTATTCCCTCCACTTTGCCCTCACACGCCCCTCAGTTGTTAATACATGTCTGTCTCTATTCTTAATAATCCATACCTGCTGCACATCCTTCCCATTTTCATCCCCCTGACCTTTCAATCGGTAATCCCTTCCTCCTTCCTTAGTGTCCAACCTCTCATGCAACTTGTCATGGGCCTCTTATTTAGCCTTTGCTACCTCACTTAGCTTCACACCACGTTTCTTCACAATACATAACATCCCAGAGGTTCTCAACTGGACACAGGTCTGGGGACATGAGGACCATTCAATGGCATCGATGCCATCATCATCCAGGAACTGGCTACACACTCTGACCACATGTGGTTGGGCATTACCCTACACCAGTAGGAACCCAGTGCCCCCTGCACCAGTGTAAAGTCAGACAGAGGTCAGGGTACCGCTGGAGCACGTTGAGGTCTGTGAGACCCTCCCAGGAAATGCTACCCAAGACCGTCACTGATCCGAATACTGAGTTGCAGGCAGCATAATGTTCACCACAGCATCTCCAGGCTCTGTCACGTCTGTCAAATGAGCAAAGAGTGAACCGGCTTTCATCTGTGAAGAGAACGGGGCGCCAATGGTGAACATGCCAATTCTGCTGTTCTCTTGTGAACACCAATCCAGCTGCATGTGACGTGCTGTGAGCACATGTCCTATTATAGGATGTTTGTTCCTCGTGTCACCCTCATGGAGTCTGTCTCTTCACAGCTTGTTCAGAAACATCACACCAGTAGCTTGCAGTAGGTCATTTTGTAGGGATATGGCGATGCTCCTTCTGCTTCTCCTTACACTAAGGAGCAGATTCGGGTCCTGCTGCTGGGTTGTCGCCCTTCTACAGCCAACTCCAGCTCTCCTGGAGAATCCTGACATCTCATTCACTCACTTGAGACTGTGCTGGGAGACACGCAAACCTTCTTGTGACCATATATAGTTTTATTTCCAAACTCCGTTTTTATTTCCAAACTCCGTTCTCCACTCACCTTGAGTGATGCTGAAAAGCTGGTCCACGCGTTTGTCTCCTCCAGACTGGATTACTGTAACGAACGCACTTCTTATCGGAATCCCTGATAAAAGTCTTAAAAGACTAAAGGATGTTCAAAACAGTGCTGCAAGGATCCCGATGAGAGTGCCTAAACACGAACACATCACCCCGTTCTTCATTCCCTTCATTGGCTTCCCATCTCCACCAGGATTGATTATAAGATCTCTCTCCTCACTCACCAGTGCATCCATGGTAACGCACCCCCCTACCTAAAAGAACTACTCACCCCACTGACCTCGACACGATCCCTCCGTTCTACCCACTCATACCACCTCCTCCTTCCCCGGACTAAGCTCAGCACCATGGGTGATCG